>JBBPOR010000584.1:0-20371 GCA_038091555.1 Leccinum sublutescens | reverse complement strand
TGGGCTAGCCCATGATGGGTTTTGGGTGATTCCATGTATAGAATATTTATTCGTGGGCTAGCCCATGATGGGTCTTGGGTGGGCCCATGCATGAAATATTTATTCATGGGCTATACATACCGTCCATTGTCAAACATGTCTTGAAGAATATTCGGCAGGAGTTTGTATTGGGCTGTCATTTCATGAAATTTGTGCAAGGTGTTCACGTGGCCGGTGAACACGCTGAGATAATCTTCTTCCTTGAAGTGGATGTCCTGGCGCATGCCCGTTGCCCACTCATCAATAGCACATTTGATCTGTGCAAACGAGTCAGAAAAAGTAAGCCAACAATTAAATGACTTACCACAACGGTGAGAGTCAGAGCAAATCCGACACGGAGGAATGGTGAGTAATACTTGGCCCAATGCAAGCCATCGCAGGGGTCACGCTTGAACAAAACTTTGTTGATAACCTCCTGGATAGCGGGGTTGGCATAGATTCCTGTGTGTTTCTTGATGGAAGCCCCTCATTTCTTTACACAATCAGCAGGTGAGTATGACTCGCAATATCAACAGAAACTCACAAGATACATGAACGCGGATACTTTCTTGAGCTCAGTGACAAGAGCACCATTCCTCTTCATACTGTCTTCATCAACTAGACCGGTCTTAAAACCATATTCATTCTTCACAGCAATACGGGCCCTGGACTTGAACTGCCCTCGGAAGTGCGAGGTCCTTGCAGTAGTCTGGAAGCATGTTTGTTCAGTGGAAGAAGATATCCAAAAGACGGCTTATCAATTGGATTACAGTGGGGTCGTGGTTAATGTTGATCTTGTGGTGAGCACATGACATCTCCCACGCGAACTGAGCCCACTGCTCTTCTTGCACAGCGGAAGGAAAGGAGTCGTCACTGAGTAGGATGGTACAGAAAATCTGTATAGCCATCTGCAGAATTCGGGTGCACCTAGCTGCATCAAGGTCACCTGCCCTGGGTCTACTGAGTCTCACGGCCTTGGTGGTCACCAACTTGTTTGTACTGTCTAGATTCCGCAGCTTCTGACTCATTCTTACTGCGGATGACTCGTCCTTTCCATGCGGTTCCTCCGCCTTCCACCTCGATAGTACTTAAGGACTCGTTCTCTCGTTTGTAACCCTCTAAGCTAGAGCTACTTGAAATCTACTCAGTGTTCTTAGCCAACCCTCGCATGCCTTCGTCCCCTCAGTCCTCCTGCCCTTCTCGGGTGTGTCTTAGTTTTAGTCTTACTATTTGAGTGACGAGACTCTTTGTGAGTTCCTCCTCGAAAGAGTACTCAGTCCTCCGGCTTCGCCAGGCGTTATGCTTGCTCGGCCTCTCCTTAGTCTCAGCCTTCGCATTTGAGTCTACTTCTGACCCTACCCGGGCCAGTTGTAACAACTGCATTATCCGGAGCAAGTGCTATGGGCAGCGGGTTAGGGCTCATATTGTCGTCGCGAGCCTTGTTCGAGGACAATTTGGTCAAGTCCTGTTCAGCTGCCTTGCTGACCTGCTTGCGCTTGAGTACCAATTCTTCATGGCGCTTTGTCTTGGCCATTGCTCGCTGCTCGGTGGCTTGCTTCTCCTGTTGGTTCTCCCTGGTCAAGCAATGGACTGGAGGGGACCACAAGCAGCTTCAACGCATCTTTGTGACTGCTCTTGTGGGAACGACTCCCCATCAGGATGTCATCAAGGCTTGCTGCGCACTCATCAATTTTATACACATCGCTCAATACCACCACACAGACGACACCATCCACGCATTACAGCAAGCCCTCGACAACTTCCATGATTACAAGGACATTTTCATCGAGCTTGGATGCCAGGAACACTTCAACATCCACAAGCTTCATTCGCTCACCCACTATGTCAGCACGATCAAGATGTTCGGCAGCCTCGATGGTCTCAATACGGAATCCTCAGAACATTTGCACATCGACTACGCTAAAAAAGTGTATGCAAAGAGCAACCGGAAGGACTACACCATCCAGATGGCCAAATGGCTTCAGCACCAGGAGGCGGTCATCTGGTTCAAGATGTTCCTGAAGTGGCGCCATCGCCACACCCAGGCCATGGATGGTACTGACTCAGACTCGGAAGTCGAGCATCATACTAGTGATGATACGGACAATGATACTCCCACCATGGCACTGAATGCATTCCTTACAGGCCCTCGTTATCGCACCTCAAAGCGGCCGAGTTTCCCAAGAAACGGGTCGGGTATCTAGTCGAACAACATGGTGCCATGGGCTTCATTGAGGCCCTCAAAGTTTTCCTCAACACATTGCCTGACAACTGCCAGCGATTTGAACCAAATATTCATGATCAGTTTGACTGCTTCAGCAACGTCGTGATTTCGTTATGACCTCACGAGTATATATCACATGATGACAATAGGGCAAGGATTCGGTGCCATCCACAGCGCCCCAATGGACTGTGCAAGCCTCTGACTCCGGCACGTTTTGACACTGTATTGGTCATGGACGATGAAGCTGAACAAATCGGCCGGGGTAGTTTTCACGGTAAGCTGTTTCGTCACAATATGGCATTTATTGATTGATATGTTTTCTGAAGGACTGCGTGCGGCCGAAGTCCATGCAATATTTTTACTTCCACTAAATCACCCGCCCACTCTTCACGTTCTTTCCTTGACATATTAACCATGTTAGTAGATAATATTTCTTCGTCTTCAAGTTCTGTATTTGCTTACAATTGTACATCAAGTCATAAACCAAATACCAACGATATCGTACAACTTTCAGGCATAGACACACATGATTCGGACGACGTCTCGATCTCGATCTCGCACGACCCTGCTCCGTCTATTCCATATCCCGCTGTCTTCTCGCATTTGCCGTGCGGCCACCTCGTCTGGATTCACCGCACTGCACTACCGCACTGCAACCACGCAGTCATGTATATGTGCTTCCTTGACCCCCTTTGGTATCTTTCAGGCAGACCTAGAAAACATTGCCATCAAAGTTGGTTCCATCCTGAGCAGCGTGAAATCGCTCACTGGGATGGCCTATAACATCGCAGCTGAGTATGCAAGGTCGCGTTCTTCTCCTTCTGGTGTGCCGCCTGCGACTGGAGGGACCGACAGCCCCTGCCAATGTCCCTGATGAGCATGTGAGCAATCTTTTTCGTGCAGCGCGCCGGTGGCGAGCAGTGGGAATCACGAGGGTCATTGCCGAGGTGTGATGGCGACTAGGGAGATGATGCCTTCGAGTGACTTTGACGATGGCCGCGATGCTTGGCCGGCACAGAACACGCCTGCACCTGGTGCTGATTCTCAGCAACATCAGAGTCATTGATCTGGGACCGCTCATCTTGAATGGTCGAACTTCATCGCATCCCCAGGTCGTTACATCAGCAAACCACAATAATGTGTGAAATAGTCAAAGCACCCAGTAGCATTTCATAACATTATGTCATTTCCATATATTCCCATATATGTACACAACTCGAGAAGCACCCATAGCATGTATAGCACCCCAGCAAAACACCACAGTGGTACTATTACATGGCAATCACTGTCCATATATTTTCAAAGCACCAGAAGTATGCATAGCATGCCAGCAAAACACCACAGTGGCACTAATAACCCCAATTACGAGCAGAATTTCCTAGGTTCCCAGTTCACTAGTAGCAGACAAATATTATACCCGAAACTTACATTGTAGCTTGGCTCAGACCACTCACACGAGCCGTGACTCAATGTCTGATGCAATGATCAGAGTTAGCATTTAATATTCATATTCAAAGTCAGTAGTCTTATGACGAGGACTCAGACTGAGCAGAGAGGAAAAATACAACATGAAAGTTCTACATATGGACATAATAGATAATATATTGGGTATCTCGACAGCCTTATTCACAAGTCCAGCACCGCCGGCGGCATCAATCCAAGCATATTGATATTAGACGTTCCCCTAGTTCCCCTACATTCTGCATGATTGTACCTGTAACACGGTGTGAGCAAAACATCTTTAAGAGAAGCATTCAAGTCGGCCGCCGATCAGTCAACTACCGTCCGAGTCACATAGCATGTTGACGGTAACGTCGGAAAAATCGGGTGGGTGTTCTGACATTCCGTGGCGTTTCATTGCGACCAGAATCAATCCGACGTCAACCTCTAGAATACCCAACCGTGCTTCTATGCTTTGCGCCTGGGTCCTAAGTACCTTCGCAGTTGCTTCATGTTGGTCCGCGAGCGACACAGTCAAGGCATGTTGGGCACGACAAGCCTCCCTTTGAGCACGTGCGAGATTGAGGATGGGGACCACTTCAGTGTCGAGGGCATTCGGATCGAATTCATGCTATGCCGAGATCAGCAAATCGCCCGGCAAATTGAATGGAAGGGGCGCACGGATGACTCTACTATCCGTCGTAATTCACTCACAAGTCCCGCCTTGCTGCTCTTAGTCGAGGCACCGCCAGCAACAAATGTTCGACAGCTCTGAATCGCCGCAACTCCACTAGGCGACATAGTCATTTTTCCTCTACACAGAGGCGGCTGAACGGGGGCCCGGGGGGGGGATATACAAAGGGCAATTCGTGCGAAGTTACTACTTGAACTTGCAATCGATGGCGAAAGCGGTAGTGCTTGACCGAGGCCTGAGAGGTTGAGATATTGGGCAAATACTTTCATTGACCATATTGATTCTTCGGTCAGTCGCAAAATCGCACGGTGCGGGGCTCAAATTTATTTAAATCCCGGTTACCAAATATGAAGTGTACTTATATATACCGTTCCTTGAAATACTGCATCTATGGCGGAGGAGCAAGAATGTGAGGTGAAGCAAAGCGACGATGACAAAAGTGAAAAGCTGGGATTGAACAAGCAAGTCAGATGTCCAAGTTGGCTAGAAACAAACATGCGGCGCCTGGCTTTTGTACGAACCTTCTGTTGTGTTGTACACGAGGAAGACCTCGATAACGTCGACGGGCTGCGTCCCTGGGATCGGATAACCATTAATTCTATCGCACAATGACTGCCCAAGACCGAGGCCCATCGTCCGAGCCATAATTTCGTACCAGACCAAGACACGATTCCTGTAAGGAAAAAAGCTATCACCCTGTCAACGCGTGAACCTGGAAAGACAAGACATATCAATTTCCCCCGGCTCGTGGATGTGTCCCACTGAATGTATATCTAACAGCCAGGCGCGTTGATAATCCTGGGGCAGTTGGACCGACGGGTGACTTCGGACTGGCTCTTGAGAGCACGCAGTTAGAATGGCGACGTGACCTGGGTGGACAGGTGGCATACCTCGATCTCGTGCGTGCACCTGTTATCGCTCCGGATCCGAGTCTCCCATACTAGCATCCAACCAGGCGACTGCCACTTTTTTCTCTGTGAATCGCTTAAATTCAGAACACGGAGTGCCCAGAAACAACGGGCACGATCTCTTCCGACTTTTCCGACTGCTTCTTGAATTCGCCCTCGATCACTTTGGACCACTGGTCCTGGAGGACACGCATGACCCGACTGACCTCTTCGACGACATGCCCTGCCCGCTCTCCATCCGCCTCGATTTGCTGGTTCACCATCTGGAAGAGGATGACAGCGCCTTGGGTCCCGTAGAGCCCGTCACTGTCCACTTCGGGCTGGGTTGCCCGCGTCGTGACTCAGAACTCTTGGATCTCGGTCTTCATCAGGTTGGAGGACCATTCGTCGAGCTTCCTCACGATCAGCTTGAGGTAGCCCTCGACGAGACTCTGCTCCTCGCCGTTGAGGAGCGGGAGGTCGATCAACTCTGGAGGGACGTTGAGTTCTTTCATGCTTTTCTTGTACTCTTTGAGCCATGCGTGCAGGTGGAGGACGCCGCTTGTCTCCGGTTCCGATTCGAGGAGGCGTTGGAGCGTGGTGTTGAGATTTCGGTGGTATTTCTTGATGTAAAAGGGATAAATGTCGTAGCTGGGGGGGAAACAGGGGACGCCGTCGCTCTCGATGCGGATGAGGTCCTGGAATATCCATCCTACGTTGTCCAAGAACGCGCTCGGGTCGCGTTGGTACCGCTGGTAGATGTTGGCGAATGCGGCCTGGATGGTTTCGGTGATGGTTTTGCTGATCTTGGACCGGTAGTGTTTGAGCACGCGGGCGTTGGCCTGCATAGATTTGAATTTGGAGGCTGCGTCCATCTTGGCGGCCTTGTTGACGAGACGGATGGCAATTGCCTGGCGAGGGGCTTGTGGTCGTGCTTGTGTGTGACATATGCTAAGAAAAAGAAAGAGAGACGCAATGTTATAACCGAACGTACTCACTCGCCTGCACCCTCGCTTCACCTTTTGGCCTGACCTGCTCGGGCGTCCACCTGATCTCGTAACTCGCCATCGGGAAACCCTCGTTATAAAAGTACTTCACGAAAAGCCTACCCTCCGTGGATGTAGACCTTGATGGGGAACTTGAAGTCGCGCAAGAACGATGACGATGTTCATGAAGAGGTTGTCGACTTATGACTCGTATGTGAGCGATGTGAGCATCTTGTGCGGGTAACGACGTCAGCGATTACTAATCGGAGTAGTATAGACTCGGAGTTGAACGTTGCTCAAACGTTGCTTGGACAGTTGGACTCTTTGTACACGTGTCACGAACACGTGATCACATCCCTCGCCGTTCCGATGCCCCGATGTCCCAGTTGTGGAAAGGGTTTCAAGGACCCGACTGCTGTTGCAAACCACATGAGTCAACCCGCTTCTGGGTGCAATACATGGGTGGATAACCTTGTCTCTCTGAGAGATAGTCTTCCGACTTCCTCCAACGTTGGTCATGCACCGCCCGAACCAGCTAATTGTTTCTACGACACAGAAGACCAGATGAATCTAGACGTTGGTGATCCCATGCAGCTCGACGCCATCCCACCCATTCGATCGCCCGTAAATATCCCTCCTTTTCTGCCGGACGCCGAGCAAACTTGCGATTACTTTCCGGATGCAGCGTGACAGTACTATCCCGGTCCTACGTTCATGGACAAGTTCGACGGAGACGAATATACCAACTTTCGTGCCGAAAACCTCTACTACCCTTTTGCATCGCGCGAAGAATGGGAGCTGTCTTTGTGGTTGCTCCGTTCTGGATTGAGCATGCGAGCCATTGATTCCTTTTTAGCATTGCCAAAGGTATGACCGCGGTATTTGTTGCAAAGAAAAGGTGACTGACTTGTCTGCATAGATACGAATGCTCCGTCTATCATTCTCAACAGCGAAGGAGTTGCGTCATAGAGCCGAACTTCTTCCAGGTGGACCACGTTGGCAAGTCATCGAGATAAAGACCTCGCATCCCACTAGACAGCGCACTTATCTTTATTGGCGTGACTCATTGGAGTGTATCGCTTGGCTCCTCAACAACCCTCTATTCAAAGATCACCTCGACTGGATCCCTCGACGCGTATACAAGACTCCGGAGAAAAATTGCCGTATCTACACAGAATGGATGACAGGCGATGATGCCTGGAACATGCAGGTGTGTTATTTCTCTCACTACTCAGTGTCTCCAACTGATCTAGTCGGAGTCGCAGCTTCCGACGGGCGCGACACTCCTGGGTGTCATTCTTTCGTCCGACAAGACGAACATAACGACGCTGTGTGGCGGCAGAGTCGCACACCCCCTACTCATTTCTCTCGCCAACATCAAGATGTCAACACGGCTCAAGTTATCCTCAAACTTGTTCATGCTCACCGCCCTTCTGCCGGTTCCGAAGTTCTTGCATAAGAACAAACGTATGCACGGCGTCTTAGAAGACAGATTAATTCATCAATGTTTAGACATCGTTCTTGAACCTCTCAAGAAGGCTGCTCAATACGGAGCCATGCTACCGGATCCCGTCGGTCAGATGCGATACAGCTTCACACCGGTCGCAAGTTACATCGCGGACACACCCGAAGCCGCCATGGTCGCCTGCGTTGGAGGGAAAACGTCTCCGGTCACCATGGCCATGTACAAGCAATTTGGCGACGACTTTCGGCACGAATCCCGAACCGCCTCAACGACGCTCGCGCAGCTTTCCGTTGTACATTCCAAAGCTGACCCTTCGGACATTCAAGCATTCTTTCGTGAGGCACAATGGTTCCGCCTGAATGGCGTCAGTGAACCATTTTTCCAAAACTTCCCCCTCTCATGCCCCAGCTCGTTTATCACGCCCGAGATGCTGCACCAGCTGCATAAGGAATGTTGGGACCATGACGTTAAGTGGTGTCTTAATATTTTAGGGGACTCCGAACTCGACTTTCGACTATCGGTTCTGCAACCTACTGCCGGGTACCGCCACTTCAAGACCGGGATCTCCAAATTAAAGCAAGTTACTGGACGAGTGCACCGTGACGTCCAGCGATACCTCGTCGCCATAATCGCAGGCGCTGCCCCTTCGAACTTTGTCGTGGCGATTCGCGCGTTAATGGACTTCCGGTATCGTGTTCAAGCTTATCAAATCGATTCCGACGACCTTCAACTAATTTCCGTTGCCTTGGATACGTTTCACGCAAATAAACAGTCCATCCTTGACTGTGGAGCGCGCCGTGGGATGAAAAATAAACCGATCGACAACTGGTTTATCCCGAAGCTCGAATTGATGCAAAACATTGTGCCAAGCATACAACGACTCGGGGTCCCTATCCAGTGGACTGCGGATATTACGGAACACGCACACGTCTCGGAGATCAAGACCCCCGCAAGTGCCAGTAACAACCACAACTACGACCCCCAAATCTGTCGTTATCTAGATCGAACAGAAAAATGTCGAACATTTGAACTCGCAACATCGATTCGCGAACGGGAACTTTCCAATCTTCCCGGAAGTTTGGAAGATAGCCATGAAAGCGACAGCGAGGACCATACGAACGACCACGAAGCTGGTGATTCCAACGTAGCTGACCCTCCTCCCATTGCAGTTTTGGGCGCCGCGCGTCCTCCAACTAACTACTTCGATATATCCGCACGCCTTCGCACAAAAAAGCCGGGGAGTGTCCCTCTTCCTCTTTGCACATTTTGTGTTGGTACCACGGCCTTACATATCTCCTACGATCCATCCATCCGGCGAATCAATGTTGACGAGGCAGCAACAAGATTCGGAATACCCGACTTACGAGCAGCTCTCTCTGATTATCTGACACGTGAGCAGGCACAGCATGGTCCATTCGTTCACCCTGTGGGAGGTCCCCGCCGTGCATCATCCACATCTATACTCCCTTTCAGTGACTTACAAGTTTGGTTCAAGGTACGAGTACAGAATATGCCACTACATGGTGCACGCGAGGTATCCCCTGCGCAAACAATCTTCGCATCTCCTCCGAATAACGAGTGGACTTTGGGCCGCTATGACGCTGCGATTGTCAACAGCGATGCTGGCGCAGATTGGCCCCTTAGCGGCCTACGAGGTAAGACAAACTTTGATTCGTTTCTTTCGTGGAGCATGACTCATTTCGTCCTCACACTGACAGGCCATATAGTAGGTCAGTTGAGGTGCATCATGCGCCCGGTGGCGAAAGCAGGCATAGAGTGGCCTTGGGAAGACAAATTCTTGGTATATGTGCAACATTTTGACACGTGCGGCGAAGACGGTGCATCACAACTCCAAATCCTCAAGCGCGCTAAAAGAGCCAATGGTATGCGCCAGGGTGATGTGATTCCTGTTGCTCAGATAAGGGCGTATGCCCACCTCGTACCGCGATACGGAGCCTCCGCAGATCCCCGTTTGACAATTCATAATTCCTTTGATCATTCGACTGAATTTTTTCTTAACAAGTACTTCGATAAAGATACTTATCTTTCTCTTAGTTAACTCTTGTTTCTTTATGCTTACTATTACTAGTGAACCAAGTATGGAAATTTTTTGATGGTGGCACCACCGCAGTTGCTAAGGGCATGGCGTCGCAGCCTGAGACAATGTCGCGGTCGAGCGTCGAACTCGTTGAAACACCCCTCAGGCTCCAAACACAATGGCCACGCGGACTATAGACAAGAAGATCAAATACTTGACAGTTGCGGACGGCGGGTGCTACAAATCCTTTGGTTCCCTTCCCATTCCGAAAAACGGGAGAAACGTTCAGTCTATGGACTCCCTGACTGCTCGGGAGCTCGAGGGAAGTATTGTGTATGACTCATCCACTGCTGCTCACGCCCTGGGACATACCATCGATGTGATATTCGCATCGTTCCCTCACAGCATCACTGCGCCGATTTTCACAGCTGATTCCCTCGCGTCGCTCACTATTCCATTCGACACGATCCCACCACCTGTCCTCTCTTCCTTTCCATTCACCCGCCCTTCTCCGGCCGATTGGTCATTGTATGACCCCGTTGCACAGAGGTGGAGGTGGTCATTCGAACCACCAAGTTCCCTTTCAAAGTCATATAAATCCAAGTCGTCCTGCCCTACCCACCCCCATCCGCCATCCTCCGAGCAAATGGTTGCTGATTTCTTCAACTCTATCGCCGTCGCTGTTAGCAACAAGGCGCCTGGTCTTTTCCAAAACAACACCAAGCGTCACTGGAGGGCCGATTGGAGTTACCAGGGAATGCCGGGGTCAACCGGCTACATTCGAAAGCCGGATCTCGTCCTGGTCGACAACTCCGCTCTCGCTGTCGATGAGATCGACTGGGGCAGTCCTAGGGTACTGGCCGAATACACAAAGGAGTTGTTTCAACCCGCAAAGCGTCTCGGGAAGACGATGGACTCTAAAGCTTATCTTACGTTCCTCGAGCAACCCTGCCAGTGGAGACGATTCGTCTTAGGGTTGTCCATCTCCGATGGCACCAAATTTCACCTCCACTTCTACGATCGATCCGGTGGCGCTATATCCCCTCCTTTCGACATCCACGCCAATCCGGATCGTCTTATTTACGTTCTTTGTGCTGTCACGTTCGGCTGTCGAGGCTGCCTCGGGTTTGATGTCAGTATGACAATCAAACCCGTACCTGCGCGTATCCGCGGCTTGCTCAAGCTCTTGTCTCGCGATTCAGCAAATGAATCGATTATCCCTTCCCCTTCTGTGGAATCGCTCTCGTCCCCCCTTTGCGCTGCAAACGAAGTATCTCCTACGATAGGCACAATGCGCGTCGGTGATGATTTGTATGAAATCGTCGACATGCTGTTCTCGAGTCAGGGTTTCCTAGGAAGGGGGACGGTCTGCTACCTCACCCGAAGAGACGACGTTCTTTATGTTATCAAAGACCACTGGGTACGCCTATCGCCACACCGGGAACTCCTCAACGAGGTCAAAGTAATGGAACAGCTCCGCGGTATACCGGGTGTCCCGAACTTGGATAGCCATTGGGTCGTGAGAGCGGATTCAGTCGAGGACCGTACTGAAAGGTACAGAGCAGAGGAGTGGCGGGTGACAATGAAGGCTCGGCGAGTCCACCTTCGCCTAGTCATCACCCCTTACGCTAGACCATTGACGGCATTCAAATCCAAGAGAGAGCTCGTGTCGTGCTTGCGCGATATTCTGACCGGTATGTCAGTTTCTTATTCGTTTGCATGGTCTCAAATTGATAGGTCTGACAGCGTTGCAACGGGCTGCGGATCTGGGTATCATTCACAGAGACTGCAGCCTCAACAACACATCGATTGAAGACTTGGACGAGGAACATTCACGCGGACTCCTGCTCGACTGGGAGTTTGGAGCAGCAGTGAATGAGAGCGAGAGGTACACCGTTGGTGGCACTGTAAGTAAATAGAGTATAAATGTTAAGTCTTTTGACTCATTCTGTGCTTGTAGGGGATGCTTCCCTTTATGTCCGTAAACCTCCTCGATCAAATTCGAAAACTGGTCAAAAAAGAGGAGGCGGGTCGTCGATCGATCCGCAAAACTCTGTCCAACACACGCGTTTTTTTGGACGACAACATCACTATCAAACACACGCACTCCGACGACATTGAATCCTTATTTTACGTTCTCGTTTGGATCATGATTTTATACGACGGTCCGCTTAGTAGTGAACGCGAGGATGTTGAACCCGAGGCAACGGTCTTGGGCCGCTGGAGCGACGACGCTGTGACAAATCTCACTGCCGCAAGTGATGCCAAGTCATCCCTCCTACTTCGGGACAGCCGTTGGGATGATTTTCACGAACAAGTGTCTCCTTATTTCACAGATTTGCTGCCCCTCGCGGATGGGTGGCGTAAGGTTGTTGCGGAAGGGGTACGAAGCGCGACGGGCCCCAGAGTACGTTTCTCAGACGTACTATCTATTTTCGATGAATTTCTCCCCACGATGCCTGTCGAGAAGCCCGCCGAAATCGCGAAGGCAATTCAGGGCATTCAAGGCGACTATGTGAAATTCGTTTCATCTATCACATTACCGGTCAATCCCGACTCGGACCCCGCCCCTGAATCAGAGCCTGCTCTCGACTTGGACGACTCGGACTCTGCTTCTGAGTTGGCCCTTCCCTACTCCTTGGATTCCTTGGAGTCCTTGAACTCTTCCCCCATCTCGTCCCCCGCCGACTCGGACAGCGATCTGGAGTCTGATTTCCCTAGCGGCTCAGTAGTGCCTCATGACCGTAAGCGGATCGCGCTCTCCGAGGGGATATGGAGCTTGGGTGACAACCTCCCTCAAGCGAATAAACGATTTAGATGGGCGTAATGTGTACGATCCGAATTACCTATCCAATCAGCGTCCTTCCGACTTTTCCCGTTCTATGATGGGCGTAGTGTGCCCAATTAGTCTACACAGCTTTTTCCGTTCTTACTATATCAGTACTTAGAATATGCTGTTATGCCATTATGTTGTTATGTTTTGACGTCGCCTGCTCCTTCCAGGAAGTAATTTCGCCTCTGATATTCTACGCTTATTGAACTGACTCGTACTGACTCAAACTTCGCAGCATGGCATCCAGCACGGCGTCCACGAGGACCAGCATTATATAAAGGCTTAATGCACGCAAGCGACAACTCGGTGTGGATTCTAACTTGCTTTTTTGCCCACTCTCGAATTTCTTCATTGACCTTGATGGATTCCAGTCGGTCCGTTATGTCCCCAAAGAGGAAGAAGAGCAAGTCCAAGCGTCGTGCTGAAGGCAATACGGTCCCTGGCGTCGTAGCTCAAATTCACAAGCGTTCCAAAAATGCCAGCCCCGACTCTGGACAGCTTGAGGATCAGCCGCACGGGACAGAGCCTCGCCGTTCAAGCAGGTCTGGGGCGGGATCCGGCGGTAGGATCGACCAGTTGCAAAAGGTCGGAACAGTACTCAAGGCACCAATCAGGTTGTCAAAGAAGACTACCAACATTCCTGAAGGCACTCTCGACAACCCTCTCGCGCCGGATAAATCTAGAAGGAGGCGTAACAAGAAGGTAAGTCTCCCTTCGCGCTCAAGGACTTGCTGATTCATGCTTCGGTTCCAGCCTCCCCCGCCATACGTTTCGGAGCCACCAGTCTTAGCAGCAAGTGCACCGTTACCCACTTTCCATCAGCGTACTTCTGATTCCCAACGCTTCGGCTTCCAAGCTCCCCCGGCCACTGAACAGGCATCCAACACTCCTTACGACTCGTCTCGTCCCCTTTCACGACAACCGTCGATGTTAGATGTGCGGGACCGGATGCCATCTCAGCCACTGTACGGAAGATCAAGCATCACGGATTCTCAAATCGATCCCGCCTTGCGGTCAAACCCCCACTTGCCCTCTGTTCCCTCTGCCCGGGGCTACGATGTCGACCACCGTTCGGATGTATCCATGGGCTCCGGAAAAACGTCCGAAAGCTCGTCCAAGTCCTCAGATGATGAACATTCAGAGGGCTCTGACGGAGGTGAACATAGTGACACTAATGGTTGGGGTAGTACCAATCGGCGGGAGGTTGCTCACGCAGGTACGATGCCTAAATCATTATGCGCGAATCTTGAATTGACGTTTCTGTAGGCTTTTCTCAAGAACTTCGAAGCCACACACCACCCCGTCATGTTCCACTTCCGAGTCCCGAAGAATTCATGTTCGATCACTCGCGTGATGAAGACGATGATGTTGCTTTGCAGGCTCTTAGGGACCCAGACGGCGAAGAATCTCTGGTATGTTAATTCCCTTTCCAGCCACACTTGCTTACAGGTCCTTTAGGTTGCAAATCATGGTGATGTCGTTGATGTGCTTGGCTCCCACCATCAAGTAAATGGGCGCCCCTCTGCTCCTCGCCCTGACCGATTGGCTATTGTGTCGTCTAACGCTGTGGGTCCAGCGCACCGGAATCCAAGTATTCGACTTCAATCCGCCCCTCGTTCTGGCCGACAGTCGGCTGCTGCATCCGACGTTGCGAACCAAGAGCAGTCGGTCGCCGTAGAGACTAGGACTCGCGCTCCGAGGAACTCCAAGAAGTCGAAAGATGACCCCGTTTCCCCCGACACGCTCGGATACTATCCACCCGTTTGGAAGGACGATCTCAAAACGTCGATCACGGAGTCTCTTGTCGCTACCGTGGTGGAGTGGTCTCAACACTACACTACACTAGAGCCTAGTGAGTGGTTTCTGCAGGTCGTGAATTAGTTTTGAAGCCTCTTTGGAGATTACTGGCCGGAACAGCAAGTCAACATGGCTTCGCTCGTACGCTCCTGCAGTTCTGACTAAGGGTATCATTACTAACGAAGATCGAAGCTCCTCGCCGACATCGCTACGTGGCGTTCGGAGCTGAAGACGATCGCTGTTAGCGTTGCCCCATCTGCATACGGTTTGGTCGCACCTCCTGACACGGAAGAGCGAATGCAGTGGGTGAAGTCCAGGGCCGTGAGCCTTATCGACCGATCTCTTTTTTTGCGGGACGGCTTGGACGAAAATGTAAGCCCCACTTTCATTTGGTCGCCGTTTGTACGACTAATGTATTTTACTAGGGAAAGACGAAGAACTTTGCTCACCCGGCTTTGAAACAGGCTTTAATCGAATTTTTTTACCTTGGTTCCTATCGCATCGCGGATAAACGCCCTGATTTGTTTCGTAGTTCGATGCCAGTGTCTTGCTTGGCACTGGTAGCGGCCGCGGTAAGTTGACAGAATCCTTTTTCTGGGCGTCCTGACGTTTCTTCTAGCACAACTGCGTGCTCGACGGGTTTGCTCAAAATGGTTCGGGCAGGTCCATTCCGCAGTTCTCTGGAAAATCGTATTCGTCGATTTACCGTGGCCTATTGACAATGGTCGATCAAGTTCTCAAACACGCGTATCACGGTCCCTGGCTCCGGGAACAGTTATCACAATGGGGCCGGGAGGGGTGGTGAGTATGTTTTTTGGGATCTGTGACGGTTCTGAGCATCGATTAGGGCTTCGCTGCAGGAAATTGACGCCCACGTCGAGCGCCATGATCATTTAAAAGTTGTTTTGGATTAGCGGGCGGTGGATTGAAGGCTGGGCCGTGAGGAGTGTGGTGAGTATATTTTCTGGGATCTGTGACGGTTCTGAGCATCGATTAGGGCTTCGCTGCAGGAAATCGATACCCACGTCGAGCGTCTCGATCATCCAAGTTTAAACTGTTTTGGATTAGCGGGCGATGGATTGAAGGCTGTGCCGTTGTACGGTACAAATTTAGGCTAGCGTACTATTTTGTCTACGCGAAGGCTGTGCCAGTCACTGCCTTTGTACGTGAGCACAATTTGTTTTCTTCAGTCACGTCTGGAGTGATTTGTGTGCTCGGCATCAACCCTGGAAATTACTATACTTGAGATTACTGGCTAGTGCTCTAATGTGGCAAGAATACTTGTACTTGAGATTACTGGCTAGTATTCTATAGTGGCAGGAAGATGAATTCATTTGTACTTGTAAATAACATGCATAGTAGTCCATAGCTATGCATAGCAAAATGCATGACTTGGAGAGGCTAGACAGCTTGGACCTTGCTGTGTAGGTACGGTCAATGGCCAGTGCTGTGGAGCACTCTAGAGTTGAATGTGGTTTGCTGATGTACCGAGTTCGTCGCCTCCAAGAATCAACTGATCAGCTACCTTGTGTTCACCTCCCTGGTTTTCACATAAAAGAGGGCTTTTTATACACCACACAGCAACCAATGCCCCCCCGTTCCAGGGAGTTGAAGAAAAAGTTGCATCTAAATAATTTCACATCATCGATGGTGCCTTCAAGTTGGTTGACTCGAAACCAATGGAAATGTGCCCTTATGACACCGCTTGGCTACTTGATTTTCTTTCCATGGAATTATGCAAGAACATGTCCGTCACACCCCGGTATAGGCTAGTCACTTCCTTGTTTCCACTCTATTCATGAATGTCCATCGTCAGACTCCCTCAAGACCAAGCATACCGTAGCATGCGTTCTCAGAGAAATGAGCAACAACGCCAAAGATACGGACTTGCTCAAATACCAGTTTCAGCCTATTCTTCCAGAGGACCTCGTTCTCTGAATTCACATCCATTCTTCAGCATGCAGGCTTTCGCAATATAACAGTGTGTTCACCACCGATCAGCTCGCGGGGGTCGCAAGCATGCTCTGTATGCTTTTTCGCCAAAAGGATGTCTGGTCTTATCATGCTTTCGCGACCCCGGCCCTCCCCCACCTGGGCGCCCGACAAGCTGGCAGGTCCCCATCTCTATGGAAGAGATCTTCCTTGACCTCACTCAAAAGTTTGGTTTCCAGCGCAACTCCATGTGCAACATGGTCCATGTATCCTCTGTTGGGGTGAAGCAGGAAGCGTCTGCTTCATCCCAGAATACCTGTCCTTTATTTTGAAGTGTGCAAATGACTACTACCACAGCCCAAAGTGCCATAATAATATTGAGCCAGGAGAACCTCGAGATGATACTAAAACCTCCACAAGTCCACATACAACTAGGGCTACGAGGTCGTCAACAGAAAGTTTGTCAGAAGGGAGCGAGATCATCGGTTGTGACAACATCAACCAGCTCTTATAGTATCCAGAGGGCCTCGCCCGCCGCATTGTGCTCGTTAACAATGTGCGTCTTCACCCCCTCTCATCTCTCCCTGCAGTTTTACTGGTGTTCAATCTTGCTTAGTCGACATATCTCCCACCAAACGCCACATGAACCTCTGACTCATCAATTGGAACAGAGTCTTCTTCAAGACCTATTACTACGAGAAGCGCTCCACCGCACTTCTCCTCATCAATTTCAACTGTGCCTGTGTCATCCATATCTCGCTCTACTGGTTCTATACTGCCTTCTAACTCCCTCAAGATCAATGTTCCTCCCCACAAGCAGTTCCTCTCTCCCGCCATGACCACCCTCATTATGGTCTTCAGCACCCTCACCAAGTTCATGTACATTTCCACCACTTGGAAAAATGCCTCCCACCTCACCACCCGCTTCATCTTCCTTCTCGACATCCTCACATTGACGGGTGGCCCAACTGTCTATCTGTCACCACCTATTTAGAAGTTATACAACTTCTAATAGTGCAGCCGAGGGGTTCAAGTATAGAACCAAAGAGGAAAAATAAAGGAAGTGAATCTCTAGTAGAGAACTTACTAGGAACGTATGAATGGATTGAGGGAAGTAACTTGAGAGAGTTTGCTGATGAGAGTAGTGAAAGAAGTGGTGTAAAACAACTTAGACGTCTACGTCCATCTTATATACTATATGGTTTGTTTGTATATGTTATGGTATATAGAATGTGGTGGAATATTCTGTAAGAGTCTAGCCAATAGCATATAAGACTCTTATCATGATATATAAGCACCTAGTCATATCTGAGTCATATGGACTGCTGATGATGTCATAATGAGTCATGATCAATAAGTTGATCAGTAAGCAAAGTAATGAGATATGAGTCATCATAGAAAATGAAAGAATAGTCTAGAAGTAAGTTCTAGACTTGATGACTAAAAACAATTAAGTCTAATTGTTTCAACAACCTATACACACCCACCAACGCCTTCCACCTCACCACTCACTTCATCTTTCTTCTCGTCATCCTCGCATTTACAGGTGACTGTCTATGGATGGGTGAATGTCTTCAGCCGGTCAATTGGGTCCAGGAATACCCATAGGGCTGTGGGTGCTCTTCTCTCGAATATGGAACACTCATCATTATCTTGGCAAACATGGACCCAAACAAACTTTTGGGGGTCAAGCAAATGTCTGCTCCCACTTAGTGTTTTAAGGTCTGGTCTGGTCTGGTCTTTTGCCTTATTTGGGCAAGACCGAGACCATAACAGGTCCTGGGAATTTCCTAATATGGAAAAACCGGACCAAGACCGCAAAAAACCAATTTTTCGGTCTTTGTCAGTCTTTTGCTGGTCCGGTTACGGTTATTAACCGGTAGTCAGGGGTCTGAAACGTACTACCGATTCCTGGCTTCTGGCCCATATTTTTTTCATCCAAATCGGTTCAGGGGTCGTCGAGATATGATTGATTTAAGATTACATGTCATTCTCAAGTTTATGTACTTAGAAAACCTATTTCTGAGAATAGAATAGTGTGAGATTGGCATTTAGGGGTGGCTGTACCGATGATAGCCGGGTCACGTGGCTACATTATCCGCCAGGAAATATGTAATTCTGCCCATATGCAGCCATGATATGGCCGATCTCGAGTCATATGTCATTTTGGAGAAGGTACTTTGAGAAATTATCATAACTATCTCAAATAAAATTGTAAAAATGTGGGAAAATCAGGATAAATCAGTCAATATACTACTTAATAGGGGCTAGTCCAAAAGACCCGGTCTTCAGTCGGTCTTTTGATTTTCTCGAAATCAAAAGACCAAGACTGATGTAAATCAAAACCAGGATGGACCGGACCAATCAGGACCAGTCTTTATCAGTTCGGTCCGGTTAAAAAACGATTTTTCATCGGTCTTAGGACCAGACCTCAAAACACTACTCCCACTTCCTCCTTCACTTGCACCATAGACAACATACCACAGCTTGGCATGGCTGTAGACTTAGAGCCTCGTGCAGATTGAATTGCTTATCCCGGTATATGTCAGTGCCACATTCCTCTCTTCCACTCTCCATCTATTCACCTGTGTCCATCCTCAGACCTCAAGACCAAGCATACTGTAGCATGTGAACTCAGAGAAAGATCGACACCGTCAGAGACACGGATTCTGCCCACGTATTTCCACAGATGATAGTTCTTCTCAAAATCCTTCACTCTGGCAAGCCTGCTTATCATAAAGGCTTGCTCGAATACCAGTTTCGGTGCGTTCTTCTAGAGGTCCTCCATCGCATCCCATACAATGATTCAGTTCAGCCACTCCCACTCCTGAAGGCAACCTAGATCCAACAAGGACTATGGCACCTCAACAATCACAAAGACACTGGGAGGGGAATGTGTAGGATGGAGGGAATCCAACCAGAACAAGACTGGCTTGTTCGGTTGCTGCATTCAAGTATTTATACTACTGACATGTGCGCACAGACCAGCTTAGGGCCGGTCTGGATAAGCTGTGCTAACTATTATGGTAAGTGTCCAACGGGTGCTACCAGGATAAGTCATGTGACCTGTGGCTGTGTAAGTCACGTGACTTGGAAAAGTGAAAAGTGAAAGACGAAAGATGAAGTGTATTTAGTAGTCACGTGATGCTGACCAAGCAGGTCACGTGACCTTGAAAAGTGGAAAATGAAGAGATTTGTAACATTACCCCCCTACTAGGCTTGAGATTCCAGATCAAGCGGAGGTAGAACCCGAAGTGAAATTAATGATAGGAGTAGAAAAAAGACTATCAAAGAGGGAACGATTCATTTTCAACCGTCTAGGGGCCGAAGGTTTACGGCGGTGGAAGTCATTTATAGCTGACTGGGCTTTCTTCAATCCGGAGGCAGGTTCCCAGGTACGATCGCTTTCATCATAGCCTTTCCAATGCACCAGGTATTGGAATCCGCGACCAATGGGGCGAGAATCAACAATGTAATCAACTTTGAATTCCTCGGTGCCTTCATCATTGACAAGCACCGGTCCGGGGCGGACAACCGGTTGTCCCGGTAAGGGTTCAATATAGGGTTTGACTCGAGAGACATTGACGATGTGTCGAGCTTTCACGGATTTGGGGAAGAGCAATCCCACGCTATTGGTATGAACTTCAATGATTTGGTAAGGTCCGATCCAGCGTTCCGTTAATTTACGTGATGGACGCTCGTCAAGAGCGAGGTGTTCAGTGCTAAGCCAAACGAGATCTCCGATTTTGTACTCGGGAGCATCGGACCAATGTTTATCTGCCTGCAGTTTCATTCGTTCGCGGGTTCGCTGAAGCGCGTCTTTAGCCTTTTCAAGATTGGCTTTCATATCATCGGCAAACTCCTTAGCGGCCGGAGCTTTAACTGATGTTGGTTCAAAACCGAGACGTGGGGCGAATGTTTTAGTCAACTGGAAAGGGGTGAAGCCAGTTGCGGACGAGCGAGTGTTATTGAAATTAAACTGAGCGATGGCAAGCCATTCGACCCATTTGTCTTGTTTTTCTGCAGAGAAGAGACGGAGGTACTGATTCAGTTCGCG
>JBBPOR010000583.1:0-20388 GCA_038091555.1 Leccinum sublutescens | reverse complement strand
AGTCTGGTCCAGGCATATAGACAAAGTAGAGAATCTGCTACCGGGACGGCTTCGCAAGCGCCGGATGCTGCTGTGGATGAAGTTATGTCAGAAGTGCCCCCTGTCAAGGACGAGCCAGTTGATCCCCTCAAAATGGACATTGATGAAGAAGAGATGGAATATGAACCGGATCGTTTGAACGAAGCAGTGAGGTTTTCTTATTTTCGTCTGCTTTTTATGCCTAATTCCTATCGAATCACTTTTCCAACAGCTTTCTGGAGGCGTCGAGGCCGTGGAGGAAGAGGAGACGGTCGCAGAACTGCCTGAAGTTGCATTAACCCTTGACTTGACCGATTTCAAGCTACCGTCTCCAAAAGAGCTCACGGAAGTGGACCGAATTGGTCTCATGCGGGGTGTTGTCAATCGCATCTGCGACGGTGGGGATGAAATGGAGTCACAAGCACTGTCTGCAGGCACCCCTTCCGATGACATGTGGATGGTGCTTCTCGTTCGCATGATAACTCGCACTGCTGAGCCGGTGGACACGCCGCAAAATGGAAATGAAGAGGAAGAACAAGCTGTTGAAATCTCTTCGCGGCAAGACAAGTTACGGCAGGTACTTTGCGACTACATCATGGCAGACTTCCCTTCGAGGTACGGGTTTTCACCACCTAGTTGATGATGTGTCCTAACAGTTCCCTAGATTGCACCTTGCTACAGCATGGATGAACGAAGAGTGGTATAACGACCGAATAAGAATCGACAAAGACCCCAATTGGGTATGATTTTACCGTCGTGACCTCTGTCCTTGTCTTACCTCGAACGGTTAGCGACCCAACTATGACTCTTGGCTGAACCAACTAGTCTCCTCATATCAGACACTCCTTGAAAGTAAGGCAGAAGGAAAACCAGACAGCAAAGACAAGGCGTTTGCCAAGTTCCTGCTGGACTTGCCCTCTATACCAGTGGACATTTTGGATCTTTTACGCGACCTTTCCGTCGACCCTGAAAAGTAAGTCTCGCTGATATGCCAACGTGTCTGACGACTCCATTAATACCTGGTGATAGGATGCATGTGGGGTTTACGAGCCTTCGCGAGTTCGTACTGGATCGCCCTTCATTGCGAGCGGAAGCACTGCGTGTTTTGTTAGATCTGACGACCCACCCAGGTATGGCAATTGCGCCGAATGGTTCATGATATTCTGATCGGTCTGCACAGAATCCGTCACACGTCGTGCTGCCATTAATACCGTAAAGCGATGGGTACCCGGCAATGAGCCTATGGATAGCATGATCCGTGATTTTGCGCTCCAGATTTTGCGCCGTTTGCAAAAGCGTTCGTCAAGGGGCGTCAAAATTACGGCTGCAAACGGGAGCGAAGAGGACGGAAATATGGAATATGGTCAGCTGCCATCTGAAGAGCTGATACAAACACCATACCTATCCGAAGAGATTGAGCTACCTGCTGACAAATCCCTTGTACTTCAGCATGTTGAGCTGCTCTTCGCTCTATCCATCAAAATTCCGGAATTCTTGGACGAGTGCGTTTTTCTTTGTGTATACGCGCACTTTATCACTCACGGCACGGACCAACTTCTACAGGATATTTACGGCTTACGCTCAGATGGACATTTCCGTCCAAGAAGCAGTCCAAGGTTTGATCACAGCTCTCATCAAATCTCTAGGATCCAGCAACGGCAAACTGCTTACCCTTATGCGGACATGCCCTTCTGGTTCTGAATCGCTCGCGCTCAGAGTTCTGACCATCTTCACGGAACACGGCAGACCCAGTACGCAACTTGTGGCGTTAGTCAAGGGTCTTATCGGCGAGCGCGACCTCGATGCACGATTCCTCATTCCGATCATTGCAGAGATGGACAAGGTAAAGTTTACTTGTATGCTTATTCCTATGGCTAATACCGGACTCGGGACGCTGCAGGCGGACATCATGCGCTACCTTCCTCGAATCGTTTCGATACTTAATGGTCAACAAGAACCAAAAAACCTGGTTCGCTCTGTGTTCAGCTCTGTTGTTACTACCCCACCGCAAACGTTTGGGAGCGTCACATCGAATCTACCTCGGGTTCGGCAGAGCGAGTTGTTGACGCCAGCGGAGCTGATGGTCTTGCTCCATGAGTCTGAGAAGGAAATTGGACTCAAAAGTGCCATCGAAGGTGCGCCGTCGTGCATTAATCTTCACCTTTGCTTACTTACGTGACTTTGTATCTTCGCAGCCATTGGCATCTGCTTCTCGATGACAGATGTCTTCCGTTCCGAAATACTTGCTGTCGTGATGCAACAGATAGTGGACGAACCCGTCTTGCCTGTATTGTTTTTACGAACGGTATGTCGTTTCCTCGGCCACCAACGACAATGATTCACACGGTGGTCACTGGTCAGGTGATCCAAGCTGTGACGACATACAAATCATTGGTGGCGTTCGTCTCGACCACCCTGTTGTCCCGTTTGATCACGAAGAAGATATGGCAAAATCCCCACTTGTGGGAGGGATTCATTCGGTGTGCAAAGGTGATTGCTCCCGCGAGTTTCGGAGCACTTCTCCAATTGCCCAAGGAGCAATTGCGGGAGTTAGTAGATAAGCAACCTGGATTAAAATCCGGTTTGCGGGAGTACGTGACGAAGAAGGCAGGAAACAAGGCTCGGGTTGCTGGGTTCTTGGACCTCTTTGGAGAGGATGATCCCACGCCATCGTCGACGCCGTCGACGCCGATTGACTCTCTTTTGACTGTGGCATAGGCATGTGGGTTCTGGGTGATCGGGACGGGTACCATCTTATTTAGTGTGGCATGTAACAACAGCCTTATCGTAGCCAAGTCTTTTTATCCACGTTCCATAAAGCACTTGGTTGATCATCCACGTTCACCCGTTACCGTGCAACTGAGACCCGACGCCATCACCGTGCATTGTGCGCCACCAGGTGCCTTTATGATACGCGGAAGCGTGTCAGCGGCGATTCATAAACGAGGAGGAGTCCCCCGGGCCGCCGCTTTCTCCTTCTATTCCGAAACATGCCGAACCCTTGCAGTAGCACCGGCAGCAGCGATGACCAGTCCTCGTCTCCCGTCGCCTCTGCCGCTTCAGAAAACATGGATCGCGGCCGATCTCGCGTCCGTCGATGCTCAAGCCACCTCAACGAACATCACAGCATGAAAAAAAGGTACTGCCGCCACCTCACGCGTATCGGGTTGTCGATATGATTTGCGGGTTGATGACGAGCCGTGTCGTAGAGGATATCACACGTTCACTTCCTTTGGCAAGACGTTTCACGTCGAAAAGCGGTGGAAGCTGGTGAGGGAGATGGGGTCTGGGGCGTACGGAGTGGTCGTGTGAGTCGGCGCGCGTTTTCGCCCGGGCCATTGTTCGGATCCCCCCCGTTCGTCGTCCATCATGCTCACAGTCGGCTTGTTGTGGCGCAGGTCGGCAGCGGACGAGATATCGGGCGAGACTGTGGCCATCAAGCTAGTCACCCGTATATTCGAAAAAATCCAGCTCGCAAAGCGCGCACTCAGGGAGATCACTCTTCTCAGGCACTTTGCGAACCACGAGAACATCACTGGCTTGATCGACGTGGATGCTATATCTCCGGATTTTCAAGAGATGTACGTTCCCTCTTTTCGCGATTGTTTACATGGGTCGTCTCAACTGGCAATGGCCTTTGTGTGCAGATATATTTTCATGGAGGTGAGCTCGGTCGCCGGCGTAGCTCGGAGCAGCGACGTTGATTTGTAATTCCCTAGCCCATGGAAGGTCTGTTGTGTCCCGGAAAGATGGGGGTACATTGAATCAACTGAGCGTTTGGCACAGCCGATTTACATCAAATCATCAAGTCTGGACAGACCCTCACTAACGAACATGTTCAATACTTTCTTTACCAGATCCTCCGAGGTGAATTTGAACTTGAAACCGAGCGCGGACTTTTCGCGTCTGACGTCTCGAACCTCCTAGGGATGAAATACATACATTCCGCCTCGGTGATACATAGAGACTTGAAACCCGGCAACTTACTTGTCAACTCGGATTGCGAGTTGAAGATTTGTGACTTTGGGTTGAGTCGAGGTTTCGACGCCATACCTGACGAACATAGTGGGGGAAATCTGACAGAATATGTTGCGACGCGATGGTACCGCGCGCCGGAAATCATGCTTGCTTTCAGGTGAGTTGCACGATGATACTCTTGCTGCGTTCTGATACACGTCGACTAGGGGATATAATACAGCCAGTCAGTGAAACAAGCTGACTGTAGAGAGAACGCTGAGACGATGAGACAACAGTTGACGTTTGGTCGATCGGATGTATATTTGCCGAATTGCTCCTCGGGAGACCGTTGTTCAAAGGGAAAGAGTGAGTTTTGTTCGTTTCAGCTGGGCGCGGTGTGCTGATGAGTCATGATGCTGTTAGCTACGGTCAGTCAATAGGCAGTCTGGATTGTTCAAGCTAAAGATAGGATCATCTCCAGTGGATCAACTGAATAAAATTCTCGATGTCCTGGGCACTCCAGACGAGGCTGTCATCCTTCGGATAGGGAGTGAAAAGGTACCCAATTAGTCTGGATCCGGGAGGCATATTTTGACGTCGGACAACAGGCACAAGCTTATGTCCGTTCCTTACCTGTGAAGCAGGTCATTCCTCTCCGAAAATTGCTGCCGAGCGCAGACATTCAAGGCAAGTGCAGGAATTCTGTTACGTTCTTCCATCTGACGAATCTGCCAAAGCTCTCGACCTATTAGAGAAGATGATCGCGTTCGACCCTTCCTCTCGCATCGCTGTTCCTGAAGCTCTTTCACATCCATGGCTTGCAGCCTACCACGAAGAATCGGATGAGCCAGATTGCCCGTCCAAGTTCGAGAGGTGGAAAGACATCGAGAAGCTCCAAACGCTCGATGAATTTAGAGATGCGTTGTGGAAAGAGATCGAAGATTATAGAATGGAGGTGCGAGAAATAAAGCCGGAGACGACCCCGTTCCCTAGCCTGGCCGAGAAGGATCAAGTCGCCGCGTCTTCGCCTGGATTATCGCCCGTACAATCGATAAGATCGCCTGTGGTGGAAAGGGACAACAAGTTCCTGGATGCATCGTTACCTCGGGTGAGCAGCCCTGGACAAGAACGAGACGACGTGGATACTCTTGCGCCTCCTACTATTACGGCGTCGGAGGTATTTCAGACGGCGAACCCTACTGACCCCGTTGTCACTTATGCCCGGCGGTCCAGTATATTGCCTGCCGGCCGACAGTCGACCTCTCCACTGGGATCGACGGCACAGCATGCCCCATCCGCGGTTGTCGATGGTCCTGGAAATGGAATAGAGTTTCCAAGCGAGACGTACGTCGTTCCCGCGCGGTCAAGGGCTGCTTCGACCACTGGGGGAGACATCACCGTTCGGAAACTGTTACGAACGCTTTCTACCGTTTCCATACACGAGAGCGTGGAGGGGCTACCAGGGGCCATAGGGAGGTATCTTACGGATCGAGAGTCGGAGGCAGATGCACCGCCGAGCGAGATGCCGCTCGAGTTTACGGGTAGGAGAGGCCGAGATATAGATGCAGGGGGGGAATGATGGACAGTGCTGTGAGGAATGATCTTGAACTTGGAGACCATTTTGTTTACATTGTGCATGGCTATCGCAATTACACGTATCATACTAGTTGTACATGGATACAGGGTCGGTACGTTAGTCGTCGCCAAGTATATGTTTGATTCCTGTGGAAAAGATGAGCAAAAGGCACAGGAGGTAGGGACTCGGCGAGGACTGACTATCGATGATGTTTAAATATGCTGCCGAGGCTGGGCTGTCTGGGTATTCATCCAAGAAGCTCACGCCATAGTCTGCGCTTTTCCCGATCCGAGGATCCAATGGTACCTTTCCCAGTAGCTCCACTCCAGTTTCTTTGGCTAGCCTCTCCGCACCTCCGGTGCTCGGCTTGAATATCTGACTAGATGTCTTGCAGTTAGGGCAGACGAAACCCGACATATTCTCAACCAAGCCGAGGATGGGCAAACCGACTTTGCGGCAGAAATCGATCTCTTTGTGGACATCTTGGAGAGCGACCTCTTGTGGTGTCGTGATGAGCACGGCACCGTCAATCCCACTCTCTTTGAGGTATTGCACGATGCTGAGGTGCTCGTCGGACGTCCCAGGGGGGGTGTCGATGACGAGGTAGTCCAGGTCACCCCAGTCGACGTCTTTGAGGAATTGGGCGATGAGGCCATTCTTCTTAGGGCCCCTCCACATGACGGCATCGCGCGCAGAAGGCAACATGAAACCGACGGACATGACGCCGAGGTTGTCCTGGACATATACAGGCGACCATCCGGTAGAGGATGAATGAACCTGTTCAGATGCGATGCCGAAGATGGTGGGTATGGATGGGCCGCAGATGTCGACGTCCATGATTCCGGTCTGCACACGATCGTCCGCCGCGAACGCCCAGCCGAGTTGAGCGGTGAAGGTGGACTTGCCGACGCCGCCTTTCCCGGAGAGGACGATAATCTTGCGCTTCACGGAGCGAATGCGATCGCGGATAAAGGGGAGTGCGGGATCGGGGACGTTTGGAGTGTTGGCAGAACAGGTCTGCTGGTTCGGACAGCCATTGCAGGCATCTACCTTTCCTGCGAGGTCTGACTCTGTGCCCTGTGGAAGAGTTAGGATGATGATTACGGAGAGAAAGGAAATAAGTTACTGGACAGTGTTGTGGGGCATTGGAAGGGACGGAGTGAAGCATGTGTGTGTTGACGGGTGTATATGTCACAAGGTTCTGTCGTAACCTGAAACTGGATTGCACTGATTAGGACATGTCAGCGGGACACACCCACAATGGTCTTTCACGTTCCATCCACAAGTTGCGCCATCCCGCTTACCGGCTGCGTTTCGATTGATTCAAGTTTTGATCTTGCTGGGTTAGTTACGGTGCCTCAGATCACTCCCGCGAACGAGGGTATCACCCCATGCCATGATAAGGGTCCGTTCAATTATTCTCTTCTAGAGCGATTATGTCGCACGGCCCAGCTCCGTACAGGCGGTCATTTGAGGCCAAGCGCAACTTACCATCAAATATGTATGTACACCCACCTGAATCCATCACGCCGCCTGAAAATTTCATGTTAATATATGGTACGTCCCATGTCGGCCCAGACCGAGATAATTGAGGGTGCAACTTAAAACGCCGGTAACCGCTTGACATTCTTCCGGCGGGCGGATAATACCTCCGCTACCATACCTATTATAATGAACCAACACACGCAGCGCCCAAGTGCCAGGCCCCAGGCTCCGCTAGGATCAAATTTCAGCGCCTATCCCCACCCGGTATGTCTGCCGTTGCCTGACCGTCCAATGATCGCTCATTTGCATCATATTACCACTAGCTCACGCTTCACAAGCAGTCTCCTTTCACTACTTCAGCCACCTTCTCTCCATGTCTTGCAAAAAAGCCCCGTTTTCGATAGACTTTATCATCATCGGTGCCGGTTCGTGATCGCATACTCCATTCGGCGCCGCCCTGATCAATTTCCGTCCGTAGGCGTCACCGGGCTAGCTACGGCTCTCAGGTTGCGCCAGTCTGGCCACAGAGTTACGGTAGTCGATAAAGGAACCGGTCCTTCCGATGTCTGTCTACCTCATTGTTCGACCGCGATTCCTATCTTACAATCTTGCTTCTTGTGATTTAGAGAAGAGGCGGTGCACATCTTCCACCGAATCTCACCAAACTTTTAATAGAATGGGGGTTGGGAAAGCACCTGAAAAGACATGCATTGCCCATACGAGCTACCATGTTTCTGTCAAGTGAGCGCCTTTCTTCCTGCATCTACATTGTTGAGAGACCTCGATGCCTTGTTCGCAGTGGATGATGGTCATCAGATAGGTTGCGTCCGATGGCGAGAGGACCTATTAGAAGAGTCGGGTGCAGATTACCTCGTGATGCAGGTGAGTCGGCGAACCAGACAGTTGCGACTAACACACTCAATGAGCACGCAGTACCGGGACCTGTGTCAGGCTTTATTCGATGCGGCGCAAAATGCGGGAGTGCACTTTCATTTCCGGGTAGCTGTGACGGCTGTTCGGTCTGATCCAAAGCGACCGCGCATATTTTTATCTGACGGTCGTACGATGGTCGGCCACGTAGTCATTGGTGCAGACGGCCCACGGAGTATTGTAAGGGAAGCGATCAACGGGCCTTGCGAAGAGAGATTAGAGGGCCACAACATTTACGTGTGAGTCGATGTATTTTCTCAGATATAGACAAAGTGAACTAAAGAACAAACAGAGCTACCGTCCCCCGAGATCAATTGAAGGACGATCCGGAACTGTATGCACTCACATCATATAATCCAAGCGATCCCAATGTATGTACGTTTCTTTTGGCCTCGCCTGCTCTCATTGAATTCATTACGTTGAGTAGTATCTAATTTGGACAGGCGATAATCGCCATGTAAAGGTGCTCATAACAGTGCGCTGATCCATAAAGGCTAGCATGCTCCCATTTCCTAATCAACGGTGTGCTTTAGGATCAGGGAAAGATGTGCTCCATCTCCGCTTTTATTCCAGAGGCTGAGGCAGAAGGTCAACTTGGCGACAATCTCTCCCTCGACGGAGTGTCAGTCATGGGAAACAAGCTAAGAATCAATTGCGAACCGAGGTGAGCACACGCATCTCAACATATCTCTGGAGACCTCGACAATGTTGCTTCCTTGCAGGCTAAAACGGTTATTGAATCGTGCTCCCGTATATCTCCGTAAACGACTATACCATCGCGAATTCGCCGAGGACTGGGTGGACGAGTACGGAAGAATGATTGTCATGAGCGAGGCTGCCTATCCAATATGGGTAAAACGTCTAGTGTATTCGATGTCGGCCCACGTTGATCTGTTTTTTTTTTTTTTGATACACATACATATATTTTTCCAGTCGTTCTGCATACAGGGCTGTAGCATGCCAATCGAAGACGCCGCAGTGCTGACCACTCTATTCACTCATCTCAAATCCGAGGAACAAATATCATCCTTTGCGCACGCCTTCCAGGAGATTCGTGAACCTCGGGCTCAATCCATTTTTACCAAGGAGACGAGGGCGTTCGGTACCTTCTGGGTGCCTCCCGGTCCCGTCAGGGACGCGCGTGACGAGGCCCTGATGAAGATGCTGAAGCAAGGTCACAAGGGATGGGACGAAGCCAAGTTCCTCTGGGAATGGGAGGAGATCTGCGACGTCTTTGCATACCATGGTAGAGAGGCTGCCGAGAGTTGGTGGGTAGTGTGGGGAGTGCTATGGGAGAGGAGTCAAGAGAAGCCGAACGCCACCTTTCACTAAGGCGACTACTTTGACCGGAGACTTCGACCAATGTCGTTTTTGTTTCACGAATCAAGCTTGTAATGTATGTATTTCGAATGGATATCGATCTCGTTTACCTTGCTCTAGATACTTTGAACAGCTTCATATCATGGTCTGTGTTCTGATGACTATCAATCAATGTATGTAGGCCCGAGAGTTGGAAGAAAGTAGTGATCATCTACACAGATATGTTGGAATAGGCGAAAGCAGTAATGCAGATGTATATTGCGAGGAGTAGCACATGCAGACCAAATTACCAAATTAAAAACGGAACGCTCATCCAGTCTAAAAAAAAAAAGAGCGTCCGTCATTCACGTATAGCAACTTCTGCACAGAACGTCAGCTACAAGTTAACCAGCAAAGGCCAGAGACGCACTGAAGAACTCGTATGAAAGCCAACATAGGGCATTACTGGGCATGTGGGTCAACACGCGTGGGGATAGGCCTCGCGCAAATCCTTTGATGCCGTCTCGTCTCCAAATAACTCTAAAAGCGTCGACCATGCCGCCAAGCCTCCGAATTTCGGGGTCTTGCGACGTGCCACGCGTCTGTAGCAGCGTCTTGGCCACATCGAGTGGTGTCGTCACACCAGCAGCAACACCACCCGCCAAACCACCTGCAATCATGTGCGTCATGGGAGAGTACTCTCCTTTGGGATTTAGCACCCTTTTTATTTGCTCGTACACCGTGAATTGCACGGCTGTGAACGGAATTGACATCGTTAGCGTGGTGGGATATGACACGTAAAAAGCCACAAGGCCTTCGTTACGATGAACTACACGGATCGCGGTGAAGACGGAACGGAATTCGGACTGATGTACCTGCATCCGTTGTTTGATGACTGTAAGCAAAATGGTGGTTGGGTGGACGGAATGGCAATCGATGAGAAAAAGGAAAGCTTACCATCGAATGGATTCATCAATGCATCGCTTGCAATCGTGGCCGATGCGCCAGCCAGAGCTATCACGGAATGTGAGTGATCATCGACGAATGCGCCACGAAACACAGATACAGAAAGGCCGAAGACAAAGTGTTCAAAGGGATGGCGGTGCGAGACACGTACAGGTTGCTAGCCACTGGTTTCCAGCGTTGTTACCGCCCGCAAGCTCCTTCACAGCCTCGTACGTCCCAAAATGCACTGCGTGCGCAGGTCCCGCCCCAAGTATCACTGAAGACACGCCTCGCCATAGTACTCTCATGCCCTCTGTAGAGGATATTCGAGTGAAAGCATTTCCAATGCCGGTGTATACTGCCGCGGGCGAAGTGGCGAAAACCTGCATTCGCGTCTGGTGAAGGTTGGAATATGATGAGTACAGCGCAGAGTCGCAGAAGGCAACACACGAGCCTTGATGCTGTCTATAGGAAACATGACGGCGTGTTCCGTTATGCCTGCCTGAGGAGAAGTTGAGCATCCCTGATATGATTGCTTCTTCGCGGCCGGCCGGGCGACCGGCGTACGTGAAGGTGGCTCACCAAAGCACCTGCCAGCATGTTGACCTTTGCAAAGAACAGATGAATGAGGGACGCAGCTCGCCAACGAAAAAAGAGAGACGCACCGTGAGACCCGCATTGGATGGTAAGCCTTCGTATTCGACCTCCTCCGCCATGAGTGCGAACTTGCGTGTACTGGGACTGACTTGTGTCGTACACTGTTGTGGTGTACGCACTCGAGTGACGGTCAGTGGCAGAAAGGAAGTAAAGTCTTGAACACAGCAAGGGTGAGAGTGTCAAAGTTTTTGTTCCACAACACCGTCGCAGAATGAACAACGCACGCCGAGACTCGTGGGTAGATGAAGAAAAGCTACGCAGACTGTGGCAACACAAGCATGCCCCCAAAAAAAAGCGTCAATTGGCGCACTTCCCCATATTTCTCGACAGAATTCGCGGGTTCATATTGCACACGTCATTCCATATAACCACGACGGCAATGCTGAAACACGCAGTTGTCGTTGTACTATTTCCATATGAAGGTACACATCACTCATGACTCCCCAATCACATCGTCCTGGCTTTGTCCTCGGCGGCTAGTCTATCATGCTCCTCGATATCCCTGAGGAAAGTGGATTCAGTGGCGACGAAAACGACTTGCAAGATACTCACCTCATTTCCCACGGGTAATCTAGCCTGAGGCAGACAACACAAAAGGAGAAAGCATTCGGATGTCTCATCAGCGTTCCATCATTGAATATGAACGTGAATCTATATCTTACCACACATCGCCCACTTCGGCGCCGGGGAAATACCTGATGGGAACATCATCGCTCAGCATGTGAAGCTGCACCAGACAGTCCGAACTCACTGGACATCTTCGGGTAACGCCCCAAGTTTCGGCTTCAGCTTGTTGTGCACGACAAAGACGGCAAACTCGGTGCGATTAGCCTCGCGTTCGGACTCTGGCAGAGCCTGCAGCTCCGTTTCGACATCCTTTCGGAGTTCCGAAAGGGCGTATCTGTGCATCTTATCTAGAACATCGGTCAAGAAATCGGTTTGGCTGCTTACTGAAGAGTTTGTCGTGAGTCATCGACTTCGTCCTGCGATTTGAGATGGATGGATATATCAGATATGACACGCCTCGAGGATGGATCACTCACAACAACCACAACTCTCCGGCCTAACAATGCCTTGCCCGCTTCGGGTCCCCTGTGATATTTATCGGTGATATTTCGGATCGATACCAGCGAACACTCACAGCCATTGTGTACGAATAACCTCGTTGCCTATCTGCTCGGCGGTTGTTCCTGGGAGGGTTTCGTAGAGAGAAAGGCCAATAGCGTGGATAGGAATGTTTCTCTTCGTCGACGGGTCCTTGAGAAAAGTACGCTAGATAAGGACCACGAGTTCAGTTCCATACCGATATGGACTATTTGCCCGAAACTGACCAACACTCGGGCAGGAAAGAAGCCGCTGTGGGAGGATCGGGGGTTAGTGTGATTTGAATCGTATAGTTGGGTATGGGACCGACCCTCCACCTTGGCGAGAGTCAGCGGGGACCAAAGTTATTGCTTATCGGCGGTGAAAAGTACGAACCGATTGCGATGATCATATTCGGCTTGAACGGTGCGATCTTGTCGGCGCTCGCCTTTATTATGTTGTGGATGTCATTGTAGGTGGCACGCAAATGCTTGATTTCCTGGGCCATTGTCCAATCTCTTGATGCTTGCAACTTGTTGGCGCGGTATGATCGGCCAAGTGACTTACATGTACACGTGACCGATACCATCTTGGTTCGCTCCACCAACCATGGCAGACCACGGCGAACCATCCGCGCCATCTTCTGGCCCAAAAGCCATAGCAAGTCTCGCCAAGAAACCGTCAGACGTGACAAGGCAGGGGACTCAGAAACTCAAGTTCGTTCCAACGCTACCCGCGCGGAGAAAGAAAGAGTACGCGATAGCACGGCTAATCATTCCGCTCGTTCTCAACTAGTAGATCCACAGTGAAGTAAAACAGGTATGCGCATCGCCCTGCTCGTCCTCGCACGTCCATGAATAGCGGCTCTAGGAAGCTCCCCAGTCTTCCGCACAGCCGTCTCTAGACAGGGGAAATGTCAAAGGGCGGGGAAAGGGAAGAGGTCGCGGAGGGGAGGGGAGAGGGGCTGGGCCGCGACCGCCTGCAGTAGAGATGACCGCTAGCGGCCCCTTTGCAATGGGTCCTGCTCTTGCAGGCACCTCTGCTCGGCGTGGCAACCCAAGACAAAATTTCACGCCCACCGTTCCTCAAGGGCCTGCAATCGGATCAACTCTTGGTGCCAACTTGTCGAACCAACCCGCGCCTACGTTGAAGAAAGACAAACAACGCGAAAATCCGCTTGTTGACACCGCACAGACGCCGAAACTCGAGAGCGATGACGAGGTTTACTCAGACCCTGATGAAGGTGTCGAGATCATCGACATGGAAAATGTGCGGCAGTTGGATTGGATGGCTCCCGAGATCCTGCAAAGAGATCGGCGGGACAGAAAGAAAAGAAAAGGCGCGAAAACAGAGTTTGAAGATATTTCGTTAACATTGGATTCTAATCATCAGGGTAGCTTGCCCTCATCCCTTTTGTTTAACCATCCAAGTTCACGCGTTGAGTCATAGGGCCGACTTCTGACAGTGTCAGGGACGTGGATGTATCAAATGCCCTCGATCTGAGCGAGAGCGAAGAAGAAGAAGATCTTGAAGATCTCATGGATGATTTCACGATTCAAACACACACGGCAGAGGTCCGTTGTTTTCACTGGGATCACGGACGCATATATCAACTGTCTTTAGGAGGGCATCCGACAGGAACGGTTATATTTTTTCCAGTTTCCTGAGCCATTCCCCACATTCGTATCCTCTTCGGTGCCGGATCGGGAACCCTCGCTAGGGCTGGATATAGACACCCGGGGTGAGGGCAGTTCTACCCTGAAGCGCAAGGTATCCTTTGCGGCGGATGCTAAGCCTCCAGGGCCTGCATCAGGATCTGACACGCCAGCGATCCCAGTCGGACCCGAGGCACTAAAAGTAGATGGTGTGATAGGCCATGTCGAGGTCTATCGCAGCGGAGCGGTAAAGATGCGTCTGGGAAACGGCATCGTCCTGAATGTATGTGTTCCCCTTCTGGCCACCGTTTGCCCACAAATCTGTCTGTCCCAGGTCTCAGAAGCCACGCAACCATCGTTCCTCCAACAGGCAGTTCACTTGGACATGGAAAACAAGAAGCTTCACGTGCTGGGGGAAGTCAGCAAGAGATTCGTCGTCTCACCAGATGTCGATGTCCTACTGGCTGCTGTAGAGGTTGCAGACACGAGCAAAAGCCCATTTGACGACCTCAATCTCATCAAAATGGACATGGCATAGTTCCTGTATGAGACTGTACACATTGATAGTACATAAATAGTACATCATACTCTATCACCAACTCAAAAAGCTTGTGCTTGTAGAAAAGAGAGGCCACAATAGACTGTGATGAGATCGGTCAGCACGCTGGTATAATGGAAACAGAAAAAAGATCAGAAAAAGCAGTGGATATAGCCACTGAAGGTAGCTGAGATGGTTTTTCTGCAGTGCAGGACTTGTCCCGCATAAAGCCAAATGCCTCAAACATCATGAAGTGAACAGAAGGAGGGAGACACTCACGAGTTGAAATGGGGACGAAAAAAAAAGATGCATTTGGGTGGCCGAGTCTCTTTATATACCTGGCAGCTGCCGGAATCGGCAAACTCCGACACGGCAACCATGTCTGCCTCGACGACGTACTCGGATTCGCCGACGCCCCAGCCTCAACCGCAAACGTCCCAGTTCTCATACCACTCAGATGCTACACAGCACCCTACCGCCGCCGCCCCTTCTCAGCCCCAAACGCGTCAGGCAGCCGAGGACGCTCGCAAGGATCGCACGCTAGCAGAGTTCCTCCTCATGCTCGACGACTACGAGCCCCTCGTACGTCGCCTCATCCGTTCCCTCGCTAGCTCGCTCGCTCATCGTCTGCGGTCGTAGATCCCCAACGAGGTAACCGACTACTATCTCCAGAGGGTCGGATTCGAATGCGAAGATGTTCGCCTGTGAGCTAGACGCCCCGTCCGACCGTGCATGCATATGCTCACGTCTTGTTCTCGCCAAGGAAACGACTTCTTTCCCTCGCTGCTCAAAAGTTTGTCTCCGACATCGCCTCTGATTCATACCAACATGCTCGTATACGCACCAACGCAGCGGGCGGGCGAGCTCGTGCAACTATTTCAGGTCCAGGAACGGCCAAGGTTTGTCTTCGCAAGAGCCCTGCTCTCATCTTATCAGTTCCTGACGAGTTCCCTATAGGACAAAACACGGACGACGTTGACCATGGATGATCTGAGCGCCGCACTCGCCGAGTATGGTATCAATGCAAGAAAACCAGAGTTCTACATGTGAATTGTACTGTCCATTAACCTAGCCATGCCACAATACGAAACCAGTCCAAGAAAAACATCAGGATGCCACTGCTATATCTTGTCCCCCCGCGTTAATCAGTTTGGGACTCACGGAGATGGATAGACTCCGTTCCCGGAGCATACCCCAGCTCACCCACCAATCTTCCGCAGCTTCCCGGGCACTATATGCGAGCACCTCACTGATGTCTTCCCACTGCCATCTCATCTTGTCCTCACTCCAACCTTGTAGCCCTAACGTCACCATAGCCCGCAGTGATTGATCCCGCTCGTTCCGGCGTCCACCAGGGGGTAGCCATACCAACCGAAAGCCCATCATCTCTTTCTCGTGCACGCTTCGACAACGTTCTTCTCGAAGTTCCTGGAACGCTTCCACGAGGTGCGACAATTGGCCCGATCGCCTCAGTCGAGATAACAGCCCTCCGAGAACCTCGGCGTCTTCTACTTGGAGACTTGCACTATGTGTGATGCATGGCTGTCTTCGACGTCAGATGACTGTGGTAAATAGACGAGAGGAACTCATTCACCAACGACGGGTGAGCCGCTTCGCCCATCAAGATGATCCGTCCCGAGTCGTCCACCCAATCTGTCAGCGGTTCTCTTTTGATGTACCGTTTGCGTTGAAATACCGGACACATGTCCAGCAGCCGCTGGAGCCTGGTCGAAGTGAGAAAAAATGTTTGAATATCGGAGCAAATCGCGTACTTTGACTCTACGGAGAACCGGAGTTTCCTCCTGGGTATCGCAAAATTCCATTCGTCGTCTGAACCGTCGTTTGAATCGCCCGGCTGATCTGGCGAAAAGATGTGTATCGTGTATTCGCTATTTTCTCGCTGACGAGTTCACCGCGTGAATAACGCAAAAAAGGGTCGCCAAGAAGAGCAGTACATACCACGGGAAAGCCGACCACATGGGAAGAAGTACCCATCCAGATAGGGTACTGTCGGAATTAATTTAAAAAGAAGAAAAGAAAAAAAAAAAGGAAACGGAAGATTGGACGGGGATGGTAATCTTACCTGTACACCGCCCAAATCGGGATTTGTGAATGCGTCAAGCTCGGGGTCTTTGCGCAACTGTTCCCGGGAAATAGTCGCGCTGAGAGATATGATGGCCCTTGAGTGTTTATGCTCGAAAATCGAAATTCTGCCCACGATGGTGCTCACACGTAGACAGAGAAGCTTGGATCCGTTCCGTGCCGCCCTCGATTCCGCGGTCCGTCAGGATCGACAGCCTCGCGCACGACGCCACACGGTCCGTCCGCTCCTATGATCATGTCCGCGTCCAACGTCTTGCCCGATGCCAGCTCTACTCTCGGAGGGTTGGCGGAGACCTTGGTGACAAGGGTATCGTAAGATATCTGGACGCCTGCCGACTTGGCGGCGGCATACAGTATCGCGTGAAGGTCTTGGTACTATCATGGAACGGGCGAACGTAAGGCTCAATGACACATTGGATGACACAACGCGCAGATGAGACGGCTTACATGCATCAGCAAGTACTCCGCTCCGATCTCCTCGAGCACTTCCGTTTGTGGCCACAATAAATGGCCCACCAGTTCGCCGGTGTCCACTGCCGGGGAGGAGAGAGAAGGGAGACGCGTCATCGACCACGATCGTTCTTCAGGCGAGCACACTCACTCGAGTAGCAGTGACTTCGCCTGGTCGGTTTGCCCCATCGAGCGACGTGGTCTCCAAGACCCCACTCTTCTAGGATTTTCGTGAGATTTGGTGGGACGCGCACGCCACACGCTTTCTGTACATGTGCGTGCCGCAGCGTATGTGTGTTTGGAGACACGACAGGGACGACGAGGACGCGTCAAAACGTCAAACGTGGGGTTCGAGACGGATCTGCAAACGCGGGGTGGCGTACCTTTTCGGGTCTCGACTTGTCGATGACGCGGACGATGTGGCCGGCCTGAGCAAGCCTAAACGCAACAGCCAAACCGGACACGCCTGAAATATAAATGTAGGTCGAACCAGGGACCATGGATGAAATGAAATGCTCACCTCCGCCGACGACGATGATGTTCAAGTTCAGGGAAGCCTTGACGGAGAAGGACATGGTGGCGAGCAGAACTCGGAAGGTTATTGGTTGGAAGTGGTATAAAGGGAGAGCGAGGGGCCAAAGGGAGAGATTAACGAGAACCGAGATGGTAGGGTCGCCAACACGTTAAGTATTCCATGGGGTGTGAGGAAAAAGAATACGGGTCTGGATCGCTTCCGTCGTGGGACCCACGAGGTGAGCATGGTTCGGGGTGCGAGAGTAAACCCTTCAGAAGCAGTACCTGAGCCCGCTGCACATGCTCCGAAGGCTGAGAAAACAACCCTCATAAGTAATTGGACATAAGCGCGAAACCACCTACCAAAGTGACGGCATCCACCATTTACAGTACTTAATTTGTTGTACTAAGAGGCGCTCTCCATCCCCACCTGATATCGCCATATTCGTGGCCCATCTGGTAGGTACACCATCACTCAGACCCGCAGGTACGCTCGCTCTAGCGCCGCACAGTCTATCTATAGGTGGTTAGAGGTCACCGGCCAATTCGTTTATCCTTTGATCAGGATGCACCATGGACAGCTCGGAGAAGCGGGGTCGTTCGACAGCGCGCGGACGTCAACTTTTCAGTGATGCCATCATCATGTCAGCCGAGCGTGCATCCACTCCATCACCGTCAGATCTGAGTTAGGTCGCCCGCTTCGAACGTCAGACCGCCGGAATGTTATATTAACCACAGGTTCATCCGCATCTCGACTCGTCGTCCTAGACACGTGTCTTGTATAGCCCGCGCAATATATTATCAACGTCCGACAGGGTCGCCTCTTTGCGAGACACCTCCAGATATGCCTCCTCGTTCTCGTCTTCAGCGGGATCGGCGACCCGAGCGCCCACATGCCAGTGTTGAGGATGCAAGCCTCTGGAGAATACCTCGTCCACCGCTCGTTCTCTTGAATACATCGTCAGTCATCGTACCGGGTGTAGTCGACGGCGCGCCCTACCTGTCCAACAGTCTTTTGGCTTCGAACAGATAATCCGAGTTGGGCGCCCCTCCACTCGCATGCACGTAGTCCCCAACCTGGAGAATGTGGCTGTCGTTCGGCTGGAGAATCTTGGTCGCAGATGGCAGCGAGGCCGTCAGATTTCTGGGTATCCGGTCAACGAGCAGTACACCAAAGTCACGCTCCGCACCTACCGAAGACTGTCCTCGCTGACGATCTTGTCCACGTCTTCGAGCAAGCGCAGGCTTGGTTCGACCCATGCTTCCACGTCCTCCGAACCACTATCGAGCAACGCAACAGCGTACCCATCGCACTGAGAAGCGGAGTGAATGCCTATTATATAACGACGCCATCCATGCTGACCTTGAGTAGGTATACCCTCCTCCGAAAAGTCGCCAGCGACTCGCGACTGAGGGCAAGAAACACGTCCGTCCAAGTAAACTGCGGTTTCTCCGCGACGTCGACGGTGGTCGCGGAAGCGTCAACGCCCGGTAGCGAGCAATCCAGGAAAGCTTTCGAAGCTTCCAAAGTGGGAGAAGGAACTCTCGACGGACGAGGCGTGTCTGCTTCTGCGACGTCCGCGTCAGAGTCCGCGTTTACCGGGGGTTTCTCGTGCTCGTGGAGCGTGGAAGACTTCTCCGTAGGTACAGTGTACGAGTTCTCAGACGCCATGGCATCTTCTAGCGCGCTTTGATCGACCTGCGCCTCAGCGCATCCGCCGGGTGCAGAGTACGCGAGGTTGCCGTCACCCGTGTTCGTTGCTGCTTCTTTGCGGCCAAAATTTTTGCCGAATGATGGCCAGGCCCATTTCGTGACGTCCATACTCACGCTTATGCTTACACCAAGAAAGCCGCCCGACGGAAGGGGTTCCGTACTCGCAGCCACCTGTCGTTCGTCGTGTTCTCCGCGGGATACGCCGCCCACTGTCTCCGGACGAGTCGTCGAGGCGGAAGGCGTAGTGGATCCGGTCGTCCAAGTAACTTTGTTCATTAGATGTCGTGCCAATACAACGGGGTATCGCGAACTTCTATATTTGCTGGAGGGAGCGACATGACTCTGTGTCAATACGAGTACGGCGACTCCCTCGGGTATCTGTGATGAGAAATTATCGATAGCGGGAAGGATTAATGAATAGGATGGATGGAGAGTCAAGCCTGTAGGGACAAGTCAGGTCGACTGACCGTCCCAACCATGGCTGTACACGTGGGCGCACCGAGATCTACGCCGAGGCTGAAACCCTTGTCTAGATCCCACGTCCACGCCCAGACAGTGAAGAATCGCTCCAACTGCAGTTCCAAAGCTTGTTGTCCCAAGGAGGACAATATCGAGGAAAAAGAACCGTGGGTCAACTGCAGTCCGAGTCGCCGCAATCAGTCAGCCCGCGGTAGAAGCAAAGGCACACGTCGAAACCGAACCTTGAATTGCTCGTAGCCCCGCATGAGATGCGCCCGTATCGCAGAGTCATGCAGCGCGCCGTCGTGATACTCCCACTGTGGCGTCTGACTCAATTCCTCCTCTTTCGCCTTTCCCTTGCCTTTATTATCTCGGACCTTGGGTTTCACGACCGGAGCACGCAGCGTCTTTGCTAGTTCGACGGCCTGCAAAAGAACAAGAGAAAGAGCTCGAAACGAGCGATACCAGTGCAAGCCTCGCACTATGGGACTCACTACGTGCATCCAAAAGTTGGGCTCCGGGTTGACCATGGCCATGCGTCTGGACTGCGAATGAACATTCTGGCATGGATCTGTTGAATGGAAGATCCTGGCACAACGTTTAGTTCTGCACACACCGCACCGGTTTCATGTTGGTTTCCCTCACTCTGCAAAGTTAACGAGCGCCTTCGCCAGCCCGACTTGCCTCAGCATCTTGTCGCGTGATACAGCTCGGTCGCAGGATGTGTAGAATAAAATTTGGGCCTGTTCCTCGGCATCCTCGTCATCCTCGTGTGTCGCGGAGACGTCAGGTCGAAGAGTAGGGTTGTAGATCGTCAGATATAGCAGAGACGGGGGAATTCTGCTCATGTGGAAACAAGTCAAAAGTCCGAACGTTGAACTAGTAATTGACTAGTAGTAACTACGTAATTGTAATCGTACAAGAGATCATAAGCATTCCTAATGGTTCAAGGTACGATATCCAGACCCAAAGAAAATGAAGGAAGTTATTATTCAAGAAAGAGTCG
>JBBPOR010000582.1:0-20393 GCA_038091555.1 Leccinum sublutescens | reverse complement strand
CAGCCTTGATGATGTTGAAGTAGACGACGGGTCTCCATGAGGGACGTTCGTGTTCGAGGGTCTGGTGAGCGTAGTATAGTTGGAATTGCTTCTGTAGAGTGGACTTTCCAGACTCGGCTTGGCCGAGGAGCATAACTACGACCCGAGTAAGTTGCGAGTGTCCTCATGGCCATATCGATGACTGTACCTTTGACCTGTTTTCTCTGTGCATCCTTTGTTCGTGCCCATTCTCGCTACAGGACCTGATGAGGGAGATTGGAGGAGACTTGGAAGCAAAAGACGCCCACCCTGAGGTCGTCGTCTATTTTCTGGCTGATGCGGGCCGCGTCCTCGTCATAGAAGGGGGATGCCTTTGAAGTTCCGCCTATGGACTGTAGTAGGATTGGTTCTGAGGTTGAGTAGGATGATTTGGACAGTGTGTTGCGCACGACAATTGCCGTGTCGACTCGGAACGTGACGTAGTAAGAGCTCCAGCCATTCGTCATCCACAACTCGAACCTGTCGTTTTAAACCAACAACTGTCTCGAATCGCTCGTATAGTGAACGTCCGAGGAGGTCGTCCGCTGTTGCTTACAAGGGATCTAATTGCCAGTACAGAGGCTTGCTGCCAACGGTTCGGTGGAAATTGATGGAATCGCCAACGAGAATGATATTGACTCTGACTTTGCAAGTTTTCTAGCCGATTTCTGTGATCGTTCGTGGCGATGATTGACGAGTGAAATGACTTACTGTAAAACTGAACCACTGTAAACAAGGTATTTGCCGACGAAGTGCGGCCGTGCTTTCTAGTACAGTAGTAGTGCGGAACAAACGAATCTCATGATCAGAAGGTGGCATGTTGTGGTATATGTACCGCCACGCGTTCGGAATGATGGTGTTCAAATTTCGCCTGACGTACCTCAGCACGGGGATGGCGAACACGTCCAGCAGGGGCACGATGGCGCCGACCTGGCTTTCAACTTGAACTGGGGCTGCCGTGAAATGAAATCGACCGCGTAGAGCGTGACTATGCGATAAATATGGGGTAGACTGAAGTCTTGGAGGTGTGGAAAGATAAAACAAGGAGCGTTAATGCGATCAGCCCTACAGACCCTTCGTAAACCACAAGTGACCACTACTACTACGCAAACGTCTGACAGGTGTAATACAGCTGATTTATGACATTCAAGTTCCGAGTTCCGACCTTGCGAGCGTATACACCAGCAGGAGTTGTTTGCTTTTATCTCCTTCACCGCTCAAAGGGTGTCTCACGACCATAACATTGAGAATGCACTGAGAAGTCAAACAACGTACCAGAGTTAGGGACTTCAAGTTACTAATCTCACAGTTGACTTTAATTAAGGGCCACCCATTCGGGCAATTCCGATCGATCGATCGAGGCACCAAAAAGTAGTGACGGCATAAGCCGAGTGCATACGTCACGTGATCACTATATATATGACGCGGTCGTCCACACTTTGTTGATCGACCATTCTTGACCTCTTACCCCCACCATCTACTACTTCTCTGTATAATACACACATGGTTCGTCGACGCTCATTGTGCTGTGATCTGAGTACTCATCTCGCGTGGATCTAGTCTGGGAAGGGTGCGTCATTCACAACGCAGCCTTTCTGGCTGTTCCTAATCTCTCGGGATCTGCAGGCAAAGCTGGAAAGTCTGGTGGCAAGGCCGGTGGCGAAGGCAAATCACAGTCTCGCTCTGCAAAGGCCGGTCTCCAGTTCCCAGTCGGTCGTGTACATCGTCTGTTGAAAAAGGGCAATTACGCCCAGCGTGTGGGTGCTGGTGCACCAGGTATGAGCTCATCCATCCTGTTATCTCATTCATTCAATGTTAACTTTCGTAAGTGTACCTTGCGGCGGTCCTGGAGTATCTCGCTGCCGAGATCCTTGAACTTGCAGGGAATGCCGCCCGTGATAACAAGGTATGTGGGAGATATCGACGGCGATTCGACGTTGCCTCACGGTACTTAACATTCTCCAGAAACAACGTATTGTCCCGCGCCACCTCCAACTCGCTATTAGAAATGACGAGGAGTAAGTGTTGAGTCCATTTCAAGAATTCCCTTTAATTGTTTTGTTACAGGTTGAACAAACTCCTCGGTGACGTAGTCATATCGCAAGGCGGTGTCGTTCCTTTCATCAACCCCGAATTGTTGCCCAGCAAGACAAGGTTTGTCCAATAGGTCTTATCTCCATAGAATGGTTATCTGATCTATGTGATAGCAAAGGAAAGAAGGAGGGTGTCAGCCAGGAGGTATAGACAGACTAGTATTTTTGTGTTCTCTTATTGGTTCGATATCTTTTTATCTGCATTTGATGTATCATGTAATACGGGTGTTACTGTCCGTTGTAATAAAGTTGTAATCCACAAATATTTAACGAGTTGACATCATTTCATCTGGTGGACCGTCTGCAAAGGCTTGTAAGGGTTCATCGTACGTATGTGGGTTTGATGTCACAAGGTTTGATTGTCATCGAATGGATGATTGCCTTCATATCCAATTTCATAAGCAACACAAGTTACACAACGAGCTCACTCGCCCACAGATCAAATTCGGATCGGCCCATCTAGTCGAGGCTAATCCAATGACGTGATCATTTTTTGGGATGCTTATCCAGAAATTTGCGTCACACAGTGGAATCATGTAGCGCGGCTTGACGCGGGCATCCTCGGGCGTGATTGAGAAGTACTCGTTGTGAGGATCCCAAACTCGGTCGCAGTGCGATTTCCACCTATTCTTTTCTATACTTGGTGGCCGTCGAAACTAACGGGGAGAAACCCGTCGAAGAAGTAGGTCGAGTAAGTCTCCTGACAGCCGGGTGAATCGGTGTTGTACAAATTGGGGTTTGTAGTACGTACGCGAACTTGCTGATCGTCGAGGTGTGTTTCAACTAAGCGTTGACTAATCATGGGGCGCAAGGCTCGATCAGCGAGATAACATCATCAGCGCCGGGTTGTCTTGGGCGGCCCGGACACAGTGTCTGGGGCAATGTATGTATACACGCTCGCGACATCGTTGAGCTGCTCGGACTCGCACAGTGCACAATGATTTGGTCCACGGATAAGTTGTGCAGCATGCTAACTGAAGAAAATCGCAATCATACATATATATCCAATCTCATATTCCTACATCATACACCATGGCCCGCGTCTCGCTTCCGCAATACATGAGGATTTACTGCGGGCGAAAGAATCAACTCCTTCCAAAGTTGTCTCCAAGATATCGGATTTCCCTGTTTCGAGAAATGTCGCATATCAGCTCCAGTTTCAAATCCCATGCCATGCGAAGGTACGACGCACCACGTCCCGCTGCATCACACAAAACGCCCCCAAAACCTGCATTCGACTATACTCCTCCAGTTCGATCCACCCTTTGAACACAATCTTGCGTTTGTCGTACCCACCCACCCGAAGCCGGTGGACCGCCCTCGACCCTTTGACGATCGTGCCATCCTTGTACTTGACGCCGAGGGCGTCGAGGCTTTCTTTGATAAGATCGATGAGGATCTCGGGTCCGATTCCGGTATAAAAGCGGGTAAGTTGCGGGATATAGCGCCGCCCGCCATGCGTTTGGGACTGCAGGGTGGTCGGGTGAGCAAACTATCGAGGCAGCAAAATGCACCGGGGAACTTACAAATAAGAGGAGGGATTGCGTGAACTGGGATTGGGCAGAGGACATGATTTCATCCCCGTCAGCATCTTTGCGCGAGCTTGAAGGCCAAGTCAAGTCGACCGGTGCCTCATGGAGCGGTGTAAACACTTACCTAGCGCTCGAGAAGTCAGGATCGGTGTACATGAGATCACCATTGTTGCGCAAGGACTGAGTAAGCTGTTCAGCCAATGCATGCACGCCTTGCGTTGCGAGTTGGCTCGGTCTAAATAGAGTGAACAACGGTACCTCACCGTTACTGCTCTGACGTACCTTGTACACCAAGGGTGCGCATAGATTTCGGACATCGACATACGCTTTTCAGGTTCCAGTGTTAGCATGCTACAAATAAGAGCTACACGGAATGTTTATTCACCGTCACGAAAAAGGATCCGATGACGTACAGAGAGCAGATATGCTAAAGTTGGTCCACGGTGCTTCATTAAATATCTCTCCAGAAAGATATCTGCAAAATTCAGGGCTACGGTCCGTGGGCTCATCCCATGGGGTATCTGAACAAGGGTCTACAGAACATAAAAAAAAACAAAGGCAAGCAACACGTACTGCCAGCGAGCAGTGCGAACAGGATGACGCCCATGCCCCATATATCGATAGGTTCTGCTTGATACGGCACCCCATAGTTTAGCTGACATAGAGATAATAAGCAACTTTTCAAAAGAAAGGGTGTAGATACACACTTCGGGAGCGATGTAGGGTAAGCTTCCACAACGCTCGGTCAAAGGGCGGGTTTTCTCCTTCTGTTTGTAAACGGCTGAGAGGCCAAAGTCGGATATCTTGAGTATTCCGGCGGCATCGAGGAGTAGATTTTCAGGTTTAAGGTCTCTGTGACAGACGCCTTGTGTGTGAATGAAGTTCTGGATGAATCTCAGCGCGTGGTGCGGTATGGAACGGGAACGAGGGGACGCGCCATTCCGTCCACTAGCTGCTTAAAATACAGATGTGCCACATCCTCGCCCGTTCCTACGTCTGGGGCTGTGGAAGACTTGAGCACCGTGGTACAAGGGCTCGATCGAGATATGCTCACCAATCTTATCAAACAAATCCCCTCCGGCGGCAAACTCGAGGAGCATATAAATGCCCGGCGCGTAGACGTGCTCGTACTTTCGTTCCACTACCACGGCGCTGATGAATTCAAGCACGTTGCGATGTTTCAAGGCAGCGTGTATCTTCATTTCCTTGTCCACCGTTTTGCGATCCTTGTCAGTCGTATTATCGTTGATAAATATCAGTTTGCATGCTGCTACGTGATGATTTTCGACGTGCACGGCTTGGAAAACACTGTGGAACGTGAACATGAGAAGAGGAAGAAACAAAGGAGAAAGATGAGTCACGTTGAGAAACCACCTCCACCGATCTCTTTTACGAGCTGGTAACCTGTAGTCTACCTTGAGTACGCCGCACAGGAAATGTGTTTGATAGCTTTACACACCAGCGACTTTGGGATACTTCATGGTACAGGTGTGGAGTGGGCTTGGACTTGGACTGCCTCCGACATAAATATTGATATGATCACGTCCAGCGCGCCTTTGGAAACTAGTACACATTGTGACAACGCGCTGTGACGACATCACGTGTTATCCGTCACACTGTGGACGCGCCAAACGACTCGCACTTGACTCGTGCTTCCCAAACTAGTTACTAGACTGATACGGTCGCCGCGGATCACCTCAGGCTCGTGGTGCTCCCCGTTAGTACTGTGCATCCCATGTGGATGACTGTCTTCTTGCTTTCCCCTAATGTCATGGGTATAACTGGAATGATACTTCAATCTCTAGTTCGAACTCGGTCTTCATCCTGTTCGCCATCGCAAAAGAAAAAGAAAGAAGAGAATTGGATCCGTCTCCGGAAGTGAAGACTCTGAAGACTCAAGAGGTATAAAAGCTCTGTAATTTTGCAGGAATCCCATTTCATCCGCGAATCCCTTATTCTTCTACTGGTTCCTCGTTTGAACATGCTTGGTCTTCTCGCAACCTTTGTGATTGCTGCGGCTGCCTCTGTTCAGGGGTCGTTGATGGCGCTTCGCGGTTCCTCACCCTTTTTTCTCAGTCTTTTATAGCCCAGGCAGCCCTACCTCCTAATTGCGACCGCAATGTGATTGCTGCAGGTGATACCTGTGACACCATATCTGCCAAGCACAACGTTTCCATGTAGGTCTCGCGATAATCTCTATGTGGCGAGGTAAGTTGACCGTTCCGCCCCTGCTTTCAGATTAAACCAGCGGGATGAATGCTACGCAGGTCCTCTGCCTTGGCCTCACCGGTCAAGATTGCAAAACCACCTACGTTGCGCGCTCCGGGGACACTTGCGCTCATATCACGGCCGCGTACAACATTCCGAAGAGGACGTTGCTCAAGCCCAGTCAAAAGTGACAAGAGGCTGGTCGAGCCTGATAGAGGCTGGTAGAGGCGCGAATTAGGTGGAACTAGGCTGGTCGTGCCTGGTAGAGGCTGGTAGAGAAATTGGCTGCTAAACTTTTCGTGCTTTACTTGTTTCGCAATTTTCGAAGATACCATTTTAAAAAATAGCGTGAGCGTGGGGCGAACAAAAAACTTCACTAAACGTCAACGCGTTAGACAAGTACACTATAAGTCCACAATTGAGATGGCGTGCTTTATTAAATATGTATTGATGTTTTAGACTTCGAGAAAATCAGTCTCTGAGTAGTAATCATGGGTGACTCGAAATATAAGTTATCTCTACATATATAAGTTATTACACTACAACAAATGTGGATTGGTGGTGCAGTGGTTTATCGCGACGTCGTGTCAATATTTATGTTCGACTCTCGCAGGGACCAATTTTTTTGTTGTTCTTGCAGCTCTCAAAATTCAAATTGATTCGAAATCCGCGGATCCTCCATAGAGGCTGGTAGAGGCTCAGCGAGAAATTGGCTGTTAAACTTTGGCTGGTACGACCAGCCTCTACCAGCCTCTACCAGCCTCTTGTCACTTTTGGCTGGGGCTCAAGAACAACCCAAACCTGAATCCAGATTGCATGAACTTATATCTTAACGAGGTCGAGCCTTGCACTTATTTGTGATGCCTGGAGACTCATCGAACATTCACATAGGTCTTGGCACGATTTAGGTCAACTTGACTAACGAGCTCGAAAAATGTTGACACCTTCAAGTGAACAGGATAAGTACTCCTGCAATTATACTGAACGGATATCAATCTGGCGCAAGCAAAGCCCGTTGAATCCGAGATGCAAATCGTGCGAATGGCACGAAGTAAGATCTAAGCAGGGTCGGAAAACGCACATTCACCGTCTGGTCATCGTACCTACCCATCGGATTCGGTAGTACAGTATACTCTATATCTTGGTCCTTGCAGCTCCTCTCAGGTAACCCCATCACTATAAACTTCACAAAAAATAGATTGTTTCGAAAGAACGACAAGTTCTCGCTAGGATTCGTCTGAAATGCGATCCTTTGGACCCAATACTGTACTTTGACCGTGCTGGACTCGAACGTGGGTGTTTGTCGCAGAGGAATTACGAGGTGCAATACGGGTTCCTCACAGTCTTGAGAAGAGGTACTTGAGGGAATCGCGTATCCAGACAGCATGCTGAGCTTCGTAAATGATGATCCGCCAAAGATGACATCGAATGACCTCTGGCATTGTCTTTGTCGTCGGGACCGATAACCAGTCCAAAAGGTGACTATTGATGGAAAGCGCGTTGCGCCGCAGGGCAACGCCAGCGCAAGTCGCGACAAGCGCTGAGAGTGCTGTGTATTAGGCACGCTTTGAAGGCGCGAGTTGACTCGGACGCGCTGGAATCATCATCTTCGTCATGGGGTGAAAAAAGACCCTCTCTACGTCGCCTACGTCGTAGAGTCGCGCACATGGTGTCTGTAGAACCATTTATGGAAGTACTGCAACGAAAGACGCGACGTCGGCTGTCGGAACTGTGATGGAAGGAGTCACGATGAGCTCAACACAGCCATCCTTCGCAACGTCCCAGGGCTCCCAGTCCTCATCATCAGCGTTCTCCTTCGCGATTCCCTCGTCTAGCTTTAATTCAGCGTCGTCCTCCTTCCCGGGACTGTCTCAGGAAACGAGCAACACTGGCTCAACATCGACCCTCGTCGACCCAAACTCGCCCGAGCTCTTCAAACAGAATGTACAGATCGCCATGGAACACGTCGCTCGGGTGAACACGCTCGCACGTAACTCGTTGAATGGCATGTAGGTCCAGCCCAAGCTTTCGATATTTGGCCCTGCCAGCTCATTTCATACGGGTCGTTCAGACAACAGGCCTACCAGGCGGGTGTCAATCCCGCACAGACAAAAGGTCAGCCAAATGTACGCCGCTGGCGTCGGTGTAGTTGATTCTCTGCAGCGGACTTGGCGGCACTTGACCAAGGCTTGCAAGTCCTCGCCGACGTACTGAGACAATCTGGAGTCGGCGCCTACCCGCTCCCTACGCAGAACACGAGTCCGCCAAGCGAGCAGCAGCTCGTCGCGGATACGACTCGTGGGGTTCAGCATCTGTACGAGGAATTCAAGCGGATGCAAGAGAGCAGCGCGGTCGTCGCCAACCTCTTGGCTGCTCCGGAGAATCTGGGACGACCAAGGGCGTGACAGTCTACGCTTACACTGGCGCTCTGTCTCAGAAGCCCAGTTTACCGGGCCCATCCAAGACCGCATTAAATGAACGTTGATAAATCGGCTGTCATGGTGTGGCGAGCGTTTGGTTGTGTGGTGAGGTACAGCGAACGGCATGGGGAATTCTCTTCCAATGAAGATAGTCTTGGAATGACGCATACCTTGTACAATACACAGCCCCTCGTAACAATCACATTTTTGTCCCGAGTCGGTATGAGGGGATTGCTACCTAAATAACGCATTTGCGCCTATCCCGACTCGGGGGGTATGCGTTATGAGAGGTTCCGAGGATTGTACCTTTTGATCTTCACTCCATTTCCGTTTCTCTTTATCTATTTCACAGAACCAGACCGTTCTAGACTGATCATACGTATGAGTGGTAGATTTAGTTCTCCAGTTTCGGAACATAGATTAAGCCGCGATCTACGCGGAGGGGTCACGGTGCATTATATGTCGTCGAGGATGATAGCGAATCACCATTGCGACTGTATGCAGTCGTGTGTTCTCTCGTAGGTAGATTTTCCCATTGGAGGGGGCCATCAAGGGGCCATATTGTTGACAATTTGTTGTCCCACTTGGCACGACGGTTTGAAGGGGTCCCAATGGATCCCGTGGCAGAACTGCCTACAACAAGAACTGGACCCAATATTCCAGGACCGTACACGATACTTTATGCCCCTTGCAATTGCCTAGGCCCACCCTAGTCCAGCGCCGGGGAGCTAGAGCGTTGGAAATCTTTGCAAATTTCGTTCGAATCTACATCTCTGATCATATCTGACGAGAACGCGCGAGCTCCGCATGGGAATAAGTGTTGACAACTATTCTGCTGTAATTTGTCACGGGATGAATGGCTTGGAGCGACAGCAGTCTAGGTACGTTTGAAGCGCTGATGGCTTGCTATGCTCTGATTGGCTGGTGGATATCAGAGCCGCAGCGCTGCCTCCGCCCCAACGCCATGACGTCACGGGTTTTATATGAACGTCGAACCCCACAACTCCAAATCTCGAAACGTAATCGAACCGAATAGGAAGGATAACATGCGCCTACAGTCTTGCGTGAGACTCCCAGATCATCGCTATGTAATTCAAAGTTGTTTAGGATTTGGAGCACACACCTGTGGCCGTGTAAAATTTCTGTCAACAGCCTGAGATTCATGATTCGAACTAAGAGTGTTCTCGTGGTCGTAAACGTACAGAACCTTGGCAAGTTGATGCTCTCCACAGTGTGACAGCCTTCGATCTACCTTGCGCCATACTTTTCTGGCAGACTCCGAAAGCGTTGCGGCTCGAGTTCGAAATCCCTAGCTTGGAAATTATGTCCTGCCGCACACTCGCCCTCACCGGCACCGCACGCACGCATGGCCTCTGACTCGGAGTCGCTCAATGTCTCCCTCCCTCACAGTTGCTTGCTGTTGCCCTTGTAATGCGTATACCTCTCCTTGCCTGCCCTCCACCTCGCCTCACTCGCTCAGAAATATCCGCGCTTCCTGAAACCAAATGGGTCCGAACCTCCCGTGGGAAAGATTGCAGCGGACAAATATTACGTAAGCTCACCCATTTAGAACACCCTATTATTTGGGGGCGCTACACCGTGTCTTTCGGTTTTCCTCTACCCGTTCCAAATCTTCGTCGGTACGGCTTCACTATATTTTGTTGACTGATTGGTATACAAGTGTCTCTGAGCTTTCGACTTCTTCCAAATGTTTGTCACTACATCTCCACTGTCATATTCGTCTTGATTGATTGAGTTGCAGGTTCATTGCAAAGCAACCTTGTCTGCTGCACGTGTGCTCGACGAGGAGTGGTGTCCTCCATTGGACGTCTTTCGTCACGTGGATGATTTCCCCATATACTGTGATGCCATCCATTACCCGCAATATGCGGTGTCTTGTTTCGAAAGTTCGGAACGATTTTGTCGATGGTTATCTCAATCTCTTGCCACACGAAACGCTATTTGCTCGCGGTGCCTTCCTTTTCATCAATTCTGTGGACATGTGTTCTATGACGGTAACACTGTTTTTATTGGTGATCGAAATACTTTCATGTGCGTTACTTTGCAGACATTCACGAGCGCCTCGTACACCCACTGCTCTAACTTGAGACGTCTTTCCGAAATCAATAGTGAACATATTGTTTCGTTCAGCTCCAGGTGGAGATCACGCAAAGATCTGCTACCAAGTTGGTTTTTCCACGGAGTTACAAATTATGAAGACCAGTTGTCGGTTCTGAACCTTCAGACCCTGCTGACCTCGCTTCATAACGCCAAGCTATTGTATACGAATAAATCGAAGAAGCAACTTATCTCCGCCGTTTTCAATTATCTTTCACAGTTGCGTCGCGGGATGATGTACATGAGTCGCAATGAGTTGTTTTCCATTATAAATGGGAAACCTGATACTGACCTCCTGCTGTCTTTGCTATCTACTCATATGTGGACTGTATTTGGAACGAACGTTGCTACAGCGCTTCATAAGCCTTCGCACTCTGTACATTCGCTTGGTGCATTTGACTCTGCGCACCTTGAATGGGTGTATGTTTCACAAAGTGAATTTCACACTTAAATTGTGTTCCTTTTCAACGAATCGTACGATGTATCAGGCAGCTTCCTCTGATAGGGCGTTCTTCTGTTCATACTCGTTCACGTCGTCAAACACAAATAGGACTTTCAGACCTACTAACATACCGGCCATTTGTGCGCACTCGCCCGTATATTTAATATGTAAGTTCACATTGATATTTATCATGAAGTCAGGGACGTGGCGCACAAGCGCCGCTACGAACCCCAGCCGTGCGCATACACGCACACCGGATATGCGTCACCACCCCTACTGAGACCTGGATGCCCGATCGCGACTCCCATCCTATCGACCCTATCCTCCTGCTCATCCATGTCCGAATACACAATCTGTCAGTCTGAATTACTCATTCCGATGCAGATTTATCTAATATACATTTTTAGAAGATGACCTATTAGGACTTCCCACATTGATTGCCCCGGTTCCGCCATTCGTCACTCCTCGTAACTTCCTGCTCGGCGAGTCACCGACATGACGTGACACGCCGTTTCACCGAAACATGACAGCGATGACGCGATGACGGACGACGATGACGTTTCGTGCACCTCAGTTGCACGCTTATAATAGCTGTTTATTAGTTGGACAGCTCATGGTGTGCTTGCTGGGTCAATTGAGTTCGACTGAAGTTTGGCTCCACTAAGCGCGGCTGCGCGGGTAAGTACTACTCACGGAGATATCTTCTCATACATAGTCAGACTCTAACGTGGTACGTGGAACTTGGGAGGTACAGTGATTGGCTGTTATGACCAAGATGCTGGCGTAAATTAACTTGTTTTCTTTTCTAAAGACTTTCGCGAGTCTTTGGAGTTTCATGTGGGTTAGTCCAAGGTTGGTCCCTTTGTGTCGCGGTGACTTGACAGGAATAATTCCTTCTTTCTTGCTTTCTGCCATGTAGGCTAGAAAATAAACATGAAGTGAGGTCATATTGCCGTCTGCCAGCATTTGATAGACTAATACTTCCTCGGATCGAGAATACAGCTCAGTGACAGGCTTGCACACTCTATGAGTGTCGAGCATAAAAAGGTCCAAGTATGCGTTCATCCAAGCTCCAGTCGCATTGACAATCCAAAGTTGTTCGAGTCTCCTCACAATGGTCTCCAAGTTTACCATCCTCACCAACATCATTTTACTTGCCTCTGGAATTTTGGCTGTTCCCTCTTCTTCTTCTCAGCTGCATAATCGCCTTGCTCCTCTCCGCAAAAACCTCAAGTCTAAGCCGAATAGCAACATTACTACGGCTCGAAGTGCCTCTGATATACGGTACAACCCCATCTGGGCCGGTGCGGCTGTCCTGAGTGAGAGTGAGGTTAGCATCATTCCCATGTTCCATAATCATGCCCGATGTTGTTGAACAGGGAACTTTCACCACTGTCACTGGCACCTTTACCGTCCCCACCCTCACCCAACCTGCCACCGGTTCTGAGGTCGCCGCTTGGGTTGGGATTGATGGTTACAGCTGCGTACAGGCCATGTTCCTGACCGGCATCAGTATCAATGTTGGAAGCGATGGTCAGGCCTCGTACTACGGTGAGCTAAACTTATCCTTCACTCTTCATCTAACATTCATTATCCGTTTGTTGCACAGCTTTGTACAATTGGTGGCCCGATGAACGTATCGTTTTCACTGGATTTATCATCAGCCCCGGTGACGAGATCAGGGCCAGTGTCACTGCTTACTCCACGACCTCTGGCCAGGTGGTCATCGAGAATCTGACGACCGGCAACACGGTCACAGAGGAAGTCACGTCTTCTCATCCTCTTTGCGAGAAACAAGCTGAGTGGATCGTCGAGGACTTATCAGGGGATGATGGTAGTCCTGGTCCTTTGGCGGACTTTGGCACGATCGAGTTCACCAGCGCCACTGCCACTGACTCCAGCGGCACAATCCATACCCCAGGTAGTGCTACCCTCTTCGACATCGAGCAAAACAACGCCGTTCTCACGTTTGTCGTGCCCCACGAGGACAACCTCACTGTCATTCATGTCTAAACATTTTGACAGCTATCATACATTTTTGTTTGACCCGAGTTGGTTTGCAGGAATTTCACACTATTGTACTTTTCTAACCAAAGGCTCGTCATACGTTCGAGTGAAATGACCAGTCAATCTCTCATCGTTCATTTGGATGCCGAGCGTCTGTGTAACTGTTACGCCTTTTGTTGTCCTTGATTCTCTGGAGCAACCCAAGGGGTTGGCGACGACCGTGCTGCCCTCTTTCATTCACTTAACCTCCCCATACACATGCTGAACCCCGCGGGTCGTATCCGATCAGCTGCTGCTCACGCGGCGAACTCGTGTTCTGGTAGGGACCGGGTACGCGCCACTCCATATTGTCGGCGAGGACTTGCCAGGCTTGATCGAGCGCGTCAAGTCCGCTGCAGAGAATCAACTACTACACGGACGCTAGCGGGAGTATCCGAACTGACTGTTATTAAAACTGGAGAAATCCCTCAGTCCGGAAGATGGAGAAAGCTGTCGACTCACTACTCGGGTGGTTTGCCACATACTAGTTGTGGGCAAGCGACACCAAAAGAAGTCCGCCCGTTTGTGCCTGCGCCGCTGGGACATAATATTGTCCGTAGTAAGATAGCCTGGGGGTATTCTGACCCGCCCTGCTGCTGCTGTTGTGGGTGTCGGAAGTGCAGACCAGGCTGATCAGGCTGTGGTAGCGGCTGATTAGCAGGTCCGGAAATGGAAGGGGTATTGTGCGTTCAGAGGCCCCAAGTCAGGGGACAGGGGGTACATCACGGTCTGGCTCGGATCAATTGCAGTGGCGGCCCCTGGTTAGAGTCCTCCAGTGGTTGACCGGCAATGGGCATACCAGTGGGGGTGTTGGAAGTATTGCTGGGGCTGGTGGAACTGGTCGAGGACGTGTACCGTTCCTCCAGACTGATAGTAATACTGCTGTGGCCCAGGGAGACGGCTCTCAGTCGCTGACGTTACTTCACATTCGAGATTGTGTCCCGATGTCCGACGATTCCGTTCAGGTTGAATAGAATTCTTGGCCTTCTGCGACGCGACCACTTACTCTTCTGAGGCTTAGATTCGAACCCTGTCATATACTATCTGAATAATCGCTCCCCGCGCCGTCACGACTACATACTACCTTTTGTGGAATTGAGGAATCCGGGCCCGTGGCACTGCAAGAACACATTGCACTGGCATGCGATGGCTCTCGAAGCGCAGCCACAGTCTGAAGTTGTTGTCATTTCTGTTCTTGGTCTGCTGCGACGCGGCGCCGTGTAGCGACAACCCTTTAGATAGGAAGATAAGTAGTACCTTCTATTAGCCTGTGCTGCGAGTCCCCGCGACCACTTACCCTTCTGAGGCTTAGAAAACCTTATCGTGATCATCGATCATTCTTTTCAGAGATATTACTTAATATTACTTTACGCCCCCCCGCGCCATCACGACCACATACCTCTTATGGAACTGAGGAATCCCCACACTGAACACTCTGAAGCTGTTATTGTCGTTTCCACGTCGGAGTCTGACACTCGCGCCTCTTCAAGCTGTGGATATTTAACCAGACACTTGAGCTCGAAGTTGAACGGTGAACTTTCATCAATCTTTAACTTGAACGTGAATTTTCGTTCGCTTCACGTTTCTTCATTCGGCCAATGACCATGCCAATTTCGCCATCGTCATCCTCTGCTGCTCCGGTGACTCCTCCAAGCGTTCACTCTCCACTTCCAGAAGCAACCGCATACAATGCCAGCCTTCAGCAATGGTACCAGGGAATGGTATTCTATGGCAGGCTCATGCATTGACATATAATTGATCCACTTTATAGGCATCACCCAACAATGGCTCGTTGGCCTCCTACGCCGACGAGCAGGTCAAACGATGGTCTTCCGCAATTCTGATGAAGAAGTGTGCCATGGAAATGATGCTCGAAGCACAGACGATTATTGAAAACATCGAAACAGATGTATCAAATTTTTTGGATCAAGAGACCCTCGAGTGCCTGCGATCAAAGTTCTTCTACAATATTCCGAGCTCTTCTTCTCATGGAGCATATCTCATGCAGCTTGAGAGAGCAACCATTGGACACTCAGTGCCAAAAAACAGTGAGTCGTTTCCATCCCTTCAATTTTACCTCCGTTTACTTAACATTCATAATCGAAGCGTAAATGCAGACGTGATTGTGTAGTAAGCTGTATGGTACGCTGAATTCAAGTTGGGGAGTGTATATTTACGGTGCTACTATGTATTATTTCTGTACTATGCCTGTCGAGTAAGATGTTTATCACCAGTTGATCACGAGACCCTTCAGGTCGACGATGACTGGGAACCCTGGGGCGTTGCAATGGTCGTCACTCCGTCCTGGCGTCGCGTCCTCCACCCATCGCCAAGACTGCTACCACCGTGACACAGCTCTTGGAGTCCTTGCAGTATCTCCACTGGCTCTACAAACCACATGCGTGCGGCTCTCGCAGGCGACGTCGAGAGGATATTTTGCCTACCCACGGCAAGGACAATGATGTCCAGAGTGTGCCTACGCAATCCGCTAGCTCATAGCGCTCATCGCCCAACTCGAGGCTCGAAAAGATCACCCTGCTACGAGTTCCAGTCCTACCATTCAACTCCCCTCCGAGTCTGATCCCCTCATCGACTCATCCAACAAGCCTGAGCTTCCCTGCCCGCGACTTGTGCTGGAGTTGCCGCCACAAGCAAAGTGCAACGAGATTTATCTTTGAGTCGGCTCTGGCTGGACAGATCCATGTCGTCTTGACAGACATCCCCTAGACAAGTCGATTATAGGAGCGTCGGAGCGCAGACGTAGAGTGGGGCATGCGTTTCGGCAGAGATGATCGCAGAACATCCCGATCAGTTCGGCTTAGGGTACACTGGCACGCGTCAGCCATGATGGTACACTGAGCCTTTCCTTGAGCTGGGTGCCTGCACCAGGTTGCATCATCAAAGAATCATTTTCGATCGAGTGCTTTGTAGAACGTATAGTCACTGTAGCACTCTTATAGCCGCTTCAACAAGGTACAGCCGAGCGGTCCTCCTTGACCTGTGCCAGTGTGACCGTTGACCGTAAGCAAGTATCAACGTTGAATGTTGAAACTCGATGCCATGTGCCACGATCGCTTCCTTCAGTCAGTCTAATTCGCAGTCAAAATCGGCAATTGAGGATAAAAGGAAGCGCTCACTATTCATGAAGGTGAATGTTCATATCGAGAACGGTCACGAACTAGACGAATAGTGAGCGACGTACAGATCACCCCACATAGACCGTTTGCCTCGGTGAAAAGTTGAAAATGGCATGTGACGGGCCATTCTCAAAGAGCTCAGGCATTCGCGAGCGATACTCGGTCTACGCAGATACTACGTACCGTGTCCTGGAGATGATCACTTCGTACGTCGGGTAACTTCTCCGCTAACGAGCTGAATTTCTCATCCGTGATAAGAGCGATCGTCTGCACACGTTCTTCCTCTGACATCACCTGAGCGACAGAACCTCCCACTGTCGAAACAAATCGGTCATGAAACAAGCATAAAGCTTTCGCCCACTTACTTGGCTAGGCATACACACGAGCGGAGGTCCGCACCCATCTCCCCCGTCAAACTCACAAACTCATTCCCGTCCTGCACATCCTTGAACTTGCTACGCCACTCCGTAACAGCGCTTGTAAGGCTGCGTTTGGATTTTGTTAAACGCCCGGACAGTGTTCGAGTCTGCCTCGAACTCTTTGTTGTGTAACGCAGTGAGCGGCAAAGGCTGGAGGTCGAGGAGGTGAGGGTTCGCGGTCAGATAGGACGGGAGGTCGTCCGAGTCTATGCTAAGTGTTTACGAGATGCGAAATAATGGGCTCTAAGATGACAATGTCCGAGACGGCGGGAAAGCGGTTCGGGTGTAGGCTTGGCTGAGCGTGCTCAGGGTCTTGTCCGAAAAAACTTACAGTAGTGATTGCCCCAGTTCTTGTAGACGCAGGAGGTGTCGGGCCCGGGCTTGTATTACATGCAAGTCACGGTTTGAAGGCACTGGGGAGTTTTGTAAATACGGCAATTGGCAGCGAAACGACCATCCTTTTTTGGTCTTCCACCAAGACTGCTACCACGCAGCTCGCAGGCGTTTTCCACCCCATGACGAGGAAGACATCACCCAGCGCGTCCGATCCGACGCCTTCGAGCGTGCCTACGCAATCCGCGCTCATAGCACTCATCTTCCAACTCGAAACTCGAAACGAAGAGTTCCAGCGAGTTTTTCCAACAAGCAGCTTCCCTGCTCCCGACTTGCGCTAGCATTGCCATCGCAGGCAAAACTTCTCTTTTGAGTCAGCTCTGGCTGGACGGATCCACGTCGTCTTGACAGACTCATCCCCCTAGACAAACACGATGATGGGAGCTTCGGAGCGCAGACGTGGGGCGGGGCATGCGTTTTGGCAGAGATGACTCCGGTCGGTTTCAAGTTGGCCTAGGGTCCACTGACACACGTCAGACTCCAGAGCCACGATGGTACCCGGACACGTCCCTTCCGTACCCTTGAGCCAGGTGCAAGCACCGGGCGGTCGGATTGACGGTAGCCAAAGCATTGCAGGCGTTACCTCACTCGATGGAACCAAACGTAAACCCAGCTCTCGGTGGACCAGGCAGGAGAGGAACAGAGGGAATGCCCCCCTCGCACGACGGCGCTCTACAGAAGAAGGACGACGACCGACAATGCTCGGCTAGTAGCTACGCTACTAAACCTAACTCGGCAGCATCTGGATGAACCCCTGCCACCCCTCTGACCCAGCTCCACTCCTCTCTAGTTGTTCTCGACTGTTGCAGACAACGCAGGCTTTCCATCAGAAGCCACCCCTGGTCATCATTTTCGACGACAAATATAGTGCCAGAGGGCTTATCGACCTCATTCGATGTCGTTTTTCGCGCAAACATCGTTTATGAAATCAGCATGCTGTCTGAACCCACGATTGCCATTCCCCGATACTTTGAATGACGACCCTTCCACCTCGCGATTCCTCACATATTCGACTCCAGTATGGTTGAAGACACGGCGTTCTCGTCAGAGATGTAGATTCGAACACTCTAGCTCCCCGTTGGATAGGGAGCCCAGGCAAGGGGGCATGAAGTAGGGGCGAGGCATCGGCCCGGGTGACCTATACTTCATCAATAGTATCTCTGCTCGTTCCTCTGACGGTCTTATCGTCCTCTGCTCTTGCCAGCATGCACTCGAGCAGGATTTTCGTCATCAAACTGCATCCTCTAGAGTCACATAAACTGGCCATGGTAAGTACGATGCCGTGAACAACCGGTGTAAACCCAAGTCCGCATTTCAGGGTTCGCCGCCATCCAGTGATTAATGAATTTGTCCGAGTCACCTGGACAGACATTCAGTGCCAGTTTCCCACCGCCGTGCTTCTCTGACATTGTCACAGCGACAGTGTTACAGATGAGGTAAGTTAGATTGAAACTCAGTATCGTTTATAACGAGATTGGTACAGTTCAACTCGCCACTTTGAAGTTGAAAGCCACCCATCCGTCGACATGATGCAATTCACAACGAGACCGTCTACCTCCGTGGCTTCCCCACCTAGTAACGCCTCGTTGAAATATTCATCTACACTGCCCTCATCATTGAGTCCCTATTCACGTGAACTCATATACGAGCAGGTTCGCCTCATCAATTTCTTTTCTGCGACATTAATCTCGACACCCCTTTCACCACACTCTGGTAGATGCCCTTAGGAGGGCGACCGTTGTCATACCGCGAAATTTTGAGGGGTTGGATGCAAGCCGTGGTCAAGAAGCAACACGCTGTCGACTCTGAATCCCTAGAGGTAGCTGAGGATGAGTACGAGGACTACGCGAGCGACATTATCGCTGTCGTGGGTCAGGACCAATACAACGAATTTCTTGAGAAACTATTAGACGCCATCAAGCAATGTGAATGATCTGCAAGTAGCCATCTCCAGGGCTGTGGAGATTTTTGAAATGAGTGCGTTCTTCCTCCATACAAAGTATTTGAGACGTCTTGTTTGACCTTGTGACATCTAGACTCGAGAATTGGGCGGGCTTGTTCAACACAAACCCAGAATATCCCATGTTGGCAATGAATCGATGACGATGGACCACATCCGTTATGTTGTATTGTTAGTCGCTACGCGCGTTGTATGCTAGCTGTTGTATTGGCTTCCCCTTCAATTTATGGCTCGATGTTGTTGTATTGTTGCCTCGTGCTGTTGTGCGAAATTTGTGCTTCAAACCTGTTCAACTTCAAGAGCCCCGGACGCGAAATGGATCGCTATAAGCTGAGCGATACGGTGGCGAACCACCTACGAAAAGCCATAACATCGCGTCCGTGCACAACATCGACCTGGGCGCGTTGGCCCAAAGGATCGGGTTTGGGACAGATCCCAGTGACGTATGCTATCGAATCGGATGGTCATAATGATTATGTAGATGAATGTACTCCGAACGATCTCAGTGGAACGCACTGGCATGCGCCACTCTTTATCATGATTTCGTAAACGACGTCGACGGTGCTCACACAATCGACCAGCACCGGAATCTCCTCCAAATTAGTACACATGTGTCCTAAAAAACTTTTCTTATGTCACATCGAAATCCATTCAGTAAAGGTAGGTAAATATAAATATGGTGCGAGGGGTCACCGGGCCTCCATTCGAATTCTCTTAAGGATATCAAGCAAATACCGCATTCATAATCTTACCTCAGACATCGTCCTCACCAGCAGCGATCGACACAACCAACGGCAACTGTGAACCGCGCTCTAGTTCACCGTCGACCATTGGAACCATCATTCCATACAGTTGCCTGCTGACCCTTGCAGCTTGGTCCGTCATCGCAAACTCAAACTTCCCAATGATTTCCACAAGGAATGCCTGGATCTCGAGTATGCTGTCGGCAGTACGTTTCTCATGTGTTCAGTATCATTTTGTTATGGAGCTGGAAAAGAAGAGAGCGTACGCGAAATGCATCCCCAAGCACCCCCGGGCGCCACCCGCGAATGTCATTCTTTCAAATTTCAATGATGGTAAACGATCCCCAAAGGATAGAATGGAAACTCACAAGTTTGAGTAGACCCCAACGGAGATATCTTTCTTTCTGTTGGCCAACCCATCCAACCATCGGTCAGGGTTAAATGTATGTGCATCTTCGCCCCAGAGCTCTGTATTGCTGTTGGTGCCTCGGCACTGGTAAGCAGTGGATTACAAGCACGGAAAAAACTCTAACCGATTATAAGCTGCAATCGAAACCACTATCTGCGTCCCTTTCGTAACCAAAACTTCATTGGTAGTTTCGCCCATTTCCGTAGTGACTGGTCGAGAAAGCGGAAAGATATCATCTCTGGCGGCCACACGGTGCACATAAGGATTCACAGGGTGATAGCGTAATCCTTCCTGTCAAAGTGGTATACAATGCGTCAAAGCACCAAAACGAGAGGGAGGCTGGAGTGTACCTTGATCACTGCTGTTGTGTAAGGCATCACATCAAAATCGGCCACCGTGAATTGTGTATCTCCTCGGGCCCGGATAGCAGCCTCCACTTCTCGGATCTCAGACCG
>JBBPOR010000581.1:0-20395 GCA_038091555.1 Leccinum sublutescens | reverse complement strand
TGCAAACTGGCTGTGCTGGGGTTTCCCCAGGTCGTGACCTCTGGGATCCCCATTCATCTGATTCTGCTGAGTACCAGCAGAAGCCATTTCAGTTCCCATATTCAGATGGAACCATCATCAAAGGTGATCGATTTACTGATAATGTAGCCATTGGTGGATTCACTGTATGTTTTATATCGCTTATGAGCATGATCGTTGAATTTTGACGCCAAGCTAGGCAGACCTTCAGACCTTCGGTTCTGCAACATCGTACACTTCGTCACGGAAGATTGACTACCCAGCAGACGGTTTATTGGGATTGGCCTTCCCTTCCGTCTCGCATTTTGGTGCTGATCCGCTGTTTAAATCGCTTGTCAAACAAAATAAGTTAACCAATCTGACATTGTCATTCAAACTCGCTTCTTCTGGTGCTGAGATGTACGTTGGTGGGGTAAATAGTATGCTACACAATGGTGACATTGTCTATACACCCATAACACGATCTGTGAGTCAAGATGGCAGATGGGAGTGGACGTTGCTGACCCATTGGTATTTATATAGGGATTCTGGCAGGTGTCCATGGACGATGTTCGTGTTAATGGTAACATAATCTTCAAAAATGTACCTGTTATTTTCGACACTGGTGCAAGCTACATCTTCGGAGATTGGGACCGGGTTGCAGAATTGCACAGACGCTTTAACGGTATCCTCAAGGGACCTGGCCCCTATGGTTTCTATCGCAGTGAGCTCCGATTGCGTTGGTACCTTGTTTCCATTGACACCCTGCAGTACCGTGCAACTCTCTCCTAACACTGAGCTTGACCTTCGGTGGCAAGACGTTTGAAATCCCTCCCGAAAATCTCAAAATTCAAAAAGTTGGGCCAAGTGGCCCAAGTCTTCGTGGTTGCGTTAGCACCATTGTCGGCCAGCGCTCGCCTGTTGGTGAGATTTCAGAGCTTATTTTGTGGCGCTCGATGGACTCGTTTTGACGATACTTATGGTCTAGCATTTTGGACCATTGGGAGTACTTTCCTGCAGGGCGTATGCACCGTGTTGGATTGCAGTAATTCACAGGTCGGGTTTGCGAACCTCGCTTGAATGTATCACGGATGTTCGCATGTTTATGAATTTGATCTATTGAACTGCGGGGGTGTAACATACAATCAACAATGCGACTTCCTCGGGCCTAAAAAAAGCTTGTAGCGCGACTCTCCGGCGGACAAGGTGCCAAGATTTACAACTGAAGTACTCACCACTCAAACGGGGACTAGATCGTCGTCTTAAATTTGTCGTCGTCAGGCGCCATTTGGATGTCATCGATTCATCCAAGAGATGGGTCATTGGATGAGGGACAATGGTCTGCACCGTCACTACTCCGTTTGCCCGGTTAGGGACTTTAGCCTTCTGGAGCTCTTATTGTTCGCAACAGCGGGTGCGAGAACAGTTACTTCGCCCGAACCAGAGGCGATGGCGGTCAGTTGCTGCACAGTACCCAAAAATTCATCCGAACCCTGGTGTTTGACGGTAGCTCAGCTATTTGGTCAGTCGTTTGATACGTTGTGCCTGCGCTGCGGATTACGATGCTGGGTGAAAATAAAGTCTATACCGAAAATGTGAAGGAATACCCGGTGGTCTCACTTGATTCAGAGTCCGCATGGGCGGCATGGCCAACGGCTGGACTCGCCATTCTGCTCAAGGAATGGATGAGCAACGTGGACAGAGAGGGTAAGATAATTATCACCTGGCATGCTTACTCTTTGTGCGATCGTCGAGGGGATTGCCATGTCGCTTGGCCATTGCAACGGGATAGGCGGGCGCGCAGTAGCAAAAGCTACGGGTGACATTATTGACCCACCAGTCTGGAATAGTCAGTCAGGATTTTCCCCTAAATCGATGAGTGACATGTCACTCATCCACACGAGGTAGCGCAATCAATGCGTTCCCTATTATAAACCAATGGAGACGCGCAAAACCAGTCCATGCAGTTACAATGACAACGCCGGAAACTCGCAGGAACCAAGCTCGATAAACTCAGAATCTCGACGGAGCAGATCATACGGAACATCTCAACACGCGGCACTACTCGTCAGCGACAGACAAAAACCCGACCTATGAAACCTTATATACCTGGAGCGGCCATTTCTTGAAAGAGAAATCAGGACCAAAGAGGTGAAAGTGAAGGATAAGCTGGACCGCAAGAAGGAATCAAGGATGCAACTCGACCGCGACGAACTTCCTAGAGTCAATCTACCCACGCCACCGCCAATCGGATCCCGGTACTGGGATCGGTTGAGCAGGAACTAATACATACACTCTGAAGATGTTCAGCGTTTCCTAGTCTCTGCGCATAGTAGCACACACAAATGCTGTCTCGTTCTTCGCGACCGTCGTGGACAGCGCTGTCGAGATGGGTCCGGTACAACTTGAAGTATATCTTTCCCTCCTGAGACTCGCGTTGACTTATTAATCCTTAATGTAAGGCAACGATGCAGCAGATCACGGGTACTTACGGAACGCATTATTCCGGTCAACGATTGATGATCATATCACTTAAATCCTCCTCCGAGTGGCCCCTGTCCGAGTCTGCGAGAATATGGCCAACGTGAAGGAACTCCGAGTCCGAATCAGGGTACAGTCCTTGAACCGCTCGTGAATGCGCTTGGTAACCAGGTAATGTCTGCACGCGTTCATCCAACAACTTGAAACGCACCCACTGGCAGTGACCGCGACTTCCCGTCTTGGGTCCAGACGTACGGTGTGAATTGGGTCCGGGTGTGCCCGTGGGGCTGTAGCAAATTTTCAATATTACACTCGCATTTGCGTTTGTTCGATTTGATGCTAGTTTCGACGACGCTCGGAAACACTGAAAGTTTCAGTGGGCTCACTGGATGACACATGATTCATTCACGTCATCAGTTTTCGGACTTGGTATCCATCAATCGATTTGTTTCTATCTCAGATGGTCGTGGACACTGTTGGCTTGCCTTGATTAAGGTCTGTAGGTGAATGTTTCGTTCCCAGTCTTTTCCACTCCTCTACTACTATGCGACTCATTACGATAATCATTTTTGCAGTCACCAGCAGACTGGTTGCTCTGGCCATTGCAAATCCTGTACCAAACCGAGAGGCGGGCGGCATAGCCGTACCGCTCACCAGACATTCTCCTCTTCCGAACTCCAACGATAGCATTGATCTCGACGAAATCGCCTCTCACGGTTTATCAGTCAGGGAGTACGTGGAATGAACTGTGACATCTGATAGGTCTGCTCAGTTTCATTTTATTTTATTTAGGAAGATCCTTCGTGGCCTGGACAATTACGAGAGAAATACGGGGAAAATGCACCCCTTCGCTGTGAAACAAAGGGACTCAGAGTCTGGACTCGGAAGGCGTGGCGCGAGCGTCCCGCTGACAACTTATCGAAGTAAGCTGTGGATGGCCGAGATTTCAATTGGCACTCCTGCCAAGACCTTGAAGGGTAAATTCTCCTTGTATCATTCTGGTATACATACGTTTACCCTGATCTACGTCACAGTCGCAATCGACACTGGTTCAGCGTGGGTACTTTCCTTTAGTGCGTATACCTGTTTTTGTTCATGTCGACGCAGCGATATGCGGGTGCTGCAAACTGGCTGTGCTGGGATTTCCCCAGATCGCGACCTCTGGGATCCCCATTCATCTGATTCTGCTAAGGACGAGCATGAGCCATTTCAGCTCAAATATTCAGATGGATCCAGCGTCAACGGTAATCGATTTACTGATACTGTAACCATCGCTGGATTCACTGTATGTTTAATATCGCTTATGAACATGATCATTGAATTCTGACGCCAAGCTAGGCAGACCCTCAGACCTTAGGTTCTGCAACATCGTACGCTTCGTTACGGACATTTGAATACCCCGCAGACGGTTTATTGGGATTGGCCTCTTCTTACGTCTCGAATTTTGGTGCTGATCCGCTGGTTAAATCGCTTGTCAAACAAAATAAGTTAACCAATCCGACATTGTCATTCAAACTCACTTCTTCTGGTGCTGAGATGTAAGTTGGTGGGGTAAATACTATGCTACACAACGGTGACGTTGTCTATACACCAGTAACACAGCCTGTGAGTCAATATGGCAGATGGGAGTGGATGTTGCTGACCCATTGATATTTATACAGGGGTTCTGGCAGGTGTCCATGGACGATGTTCGTGTCCATGGTAACATAATCTTCAAAAATGTACCTGTTAGTTTCGATACTGGTGCAAGCTGCATCTTCGTGTTCGATTACAGTACTTCACAGGTCGGGTTTGCGGACCTCGCTTGAATGTATCACGAATGTTCGCATGTTTATGAATTTCATCTGTCAAACTCTGGGGTTGACCGGAACCTCCGCTCTTCCAAGGCCGTTCAAGTAAGTAACTCCTGACTGTAATAATCGACAATGTGACTTCCTCAGGCCTACAAAAAGATCCATAGCGTGACTCTCCAGCGGACGAGGTGCCAAGATTTATAATTCACCACTCAAATGAGAACTAGAACATTGTCTTACGCATAGAACGTTGTTTTGTCAGGTCGACATGCGCATGACGAACGGGACGGCTTCGAAAGCGGAAAATATGGGTATATATATTGCTTGATAAACGTACAGTGAATGCCAGGAACGCAAAGACGTCTTTAATAGGTGATATACAATAGATGGAATCAAGGAACATCATTGGCAGCGTTTGTCACATCATGTCCGTAGAAAACGCGAGATACCACTTTGTATAATGATCTTTTTCATAATCGTCTGTTCCGGGGCTAAGAAATAGAGAGCGACATCAGTACTGGCGGTGAACGCTGGTCGAGGTACTCACGTTCTGCCAGCCCTTCCTCCTTGACCTTGCGCTTGATGGACTCCATGACCTCGTTCACGGCCGTACGATCAAGGTCCCCCCTCGCCTTCATGAGCCCTTCGACAAAGGGTATACACGGCCCGTGCTCCTTGGCAAACGCCCAAAACGACAAAAATGCCATACTCTTGGACGCCTCGAGCATCGCAAGCGCGTGCTCGAAGACCTCGAAATGCTTCTCGAGCTCCTTGTCCGGCTTGAACTCCCCAAAGTACGCAAAGATGCCGCTGATGTCCGCCTTGATCCGCTCTGTCGCCGCGGGTAGACACAGCTTGGGCGAGTTGGCGAGCGCGGTGAGGTACGTGACCAGAAAAGTCTCCAGGAGGTCCTCGACGAGCAGCTCGAATAGGACCGGTTTCACGAATTGCTGGTCGGACGCGTAATCCTTCATCGTGATGACGATTTGCTCCATGATCCCGTCGTACCATGATGCCTGGAAGAGCTGCTTGGTCGCCGGCTTGAGGTCGTTGAATACGATCGCGACGAATGTCTGCATGCATTTCTTGGCGACGTCCAGGTTGCCGTCGATCGCGTCGTTGAGCTTCTCGTTAATTGGCGCCCGGTACTTTTCGGACACGAGCGGCTCGAGCTTGGCGAGCAGGGCCTAGGTGTTGTCCGCCGACTTGATCTGGTCGTTGGCCAACGCGAGACAGTACTCGGCCAGGCCGGGCACGATCTCTTCCGGCTTTTCCGACTGCTTCTTGAACTCGCCCTCGACCACTTTGGACCACTGGTCCTGGAGGCCACGCATGACCCGACTAATCTCTTCGACGACCCGGGCGAGAATGGCGCCCTGCCCGCTTTCCATCGCCGCGTCGATTTGCTGGTTCACCATCTGGAAGAGAATGACAGCGCCCTGGGTCCCGTAGAGCCCATCGCTGTCTACTTCGGGCTGCGCTGCCCGCGTCGTGAACTCTTGGATCTCGGTCTTCATTAGGTTAGAGGACCACTCGTCGAGCTTCTTCACGATCAGCTTGAGGTAGTCCTCGATGAGACTCTGCTCCTCGCCGTTGAGGAGCGGAGGGTCGATCAACTCTGGAGGGACGTTGAGTTCTTTCATGCTCTTCTTGTACTCTTTGAGCCATGCGTGCAGGTGGAGGAGGACGCTTGCCTCCGGTTCCGATTCGAGGAGGCGTTGGAGCGTGGCGTTGAGATTTCGGTGGTATTCCTTGACGTAAAAGGGATAAATGTCGTAGCTGGGGGGGAAGCAGGGGACGACGTCGCTCTCGATGCGGATGAGGTCCTGGTATATCCATCCTAGGTTGTCCAAGAACGCGCTCGGGTCGCGTTCGTACCGCTTGTAGGTGTTGGCGAACGCGGCCTGGATAGTTTCGGTGATTGTTTTGGAGATCTTGGACCGGTAGTGTTTGAGCACGCGGGCGTTGGCCTGCATAGATTTGAATTTGGAGGCTGCGTCCATCTTGGCGGCCTTTTTGACGAGACGGATGGCAATTGCCTGGAGAGGGGCTTGTAGTTCGTGCTGGTAGAGAAGCGCATATACGCACCTTTTCGTCCTCTCTTCCCTCGAACTCTGAAATTTTGATGAGCTTGACGACGACGTCTGGATGCCCCGCACGAACGAGGGGGAGAATGTTGTGCGCCAAGTCCATGATGTGAGTCTCAAAGTTGACGATGAGCTGTGTGAGCCTTTCGAATATGCGAGCGAGTTTCTGGCGAGACGTGGAGGATGCTTGCTTTGCTTGGTGCATGGTCTGATTTCGAAAGGCCTCGAGGCGGTTAATTTGGAGATGAAGATGGAGCAGGTTTGGAGCGGGACCGACGAGATCTTGACAATCCGCAGCGAGCATGTCCTCGAGGACGTCGAGCTTCGAGTTCATCTCGAGCAAGTTGTTGACCATCTCCTCCGTTTGCTCAAAGTTTCGGTGTACCATCGACACCTGGCGACTCAGATCAGAGCCTCACGACGACAGCGAGCTCGAGGTCGACTTACGCGACTGATCTGGTCAAACGTCGACACGGAGTTCTGAGGGTCCGCGCACAGCCTGTCGATGGTCTGCATCTCCTCCTTGATCATCTGAACTTGGTTGCGAGTGCTGAGGAGCTTCTTGAGCCCTTCGCGCGTGGCGTCGAGCTGCTCCTTGACGCCGCTCTTGAGTCTGGCATCGATGGACGCCTTTTCTTTCTCGAGTTTCTTGCGGAACGCGGCGACTTTGACGAGGTCGTCGGGTGACTGGAGGTACTCGCCGACCGCTTGGGCGGCGGATACCTGGGGAACGACCGTCGCCATTAGTATCAGAGTTGTTGTGTTGTACTGAATTTGGTCTTCGTTACTTCCATCATGATGATATCAGCTCGGCGTTGGCTTGTTTCGTGTCGACGAACGTTCGCGACCAACTCAATCCAGGACAAGGACGTGGTGATCGTTGGAGGTGGACCGGTCGGACTGGCATTGGCGAGCGCGCTAGGTGGGTTCACGCTCATGCTCTAGGATACCATTTTTTCATTAGAGTGATAGGTTCGAGTCCATTCGTACGCGAGTCCGTCAAGGTCGCGCTCATCGACGCCGGCGACCTGTCCAAAATTCGCGACTGGTCACTCCCGCCTGGCGCTTTCTCGAACCGCGTTAGTTCGATCACGAACGCGTCAAGGGCCTTTCTCGACGGTGAGACTTTTGCAAAAGTCTTCAATTTAACCTCCAACCTCGTACAGGCATCGGTGCATGGGTCCATGTAGACCATTCTCGCACCAGCCCCATTCGAGAGATGCAGGCAAGTACTATTTTGATCGCTTCCACAACCAGTTGATACATGTGTGATGCAGGTTTGGGACGGCATTTCGGATGCACGCATCGCATTCGATGCTGCAGAGCTTCCTTTTACTAATGCTTATGAATCCAGTGAGATGGCCAGGCTGACTGAGAACCTGAACTTGCAACGCGCATTCCTCCGCCACCTGGAAAATCTGCCAGGCATTCATATGTTGCAAAAGGTCAGGGTCGAGTCGATCGAACCCGAGGTCGAGGGTAGCGGATGGCCCATGGTTCACTTGTCCGATGGCACGACGATTCGTGCAAGACTGCTCGTGAGTTTCTCCTGATATATATAATTTGTCCTCATCATCTTCAAGGTTGGTGCAGACGGTTTCAACTCTCCTGTCCGCTCCTACGCTGGCATTTCTTCATATGGATGGTCGTACGACACACAAGCCGTCGTCGCAACGCTCAACCATCCACCCCGAGGCGCGTTTGAGAAGCCCAACCATACAGCATATCAAAGGTTCCTGCCGACGGGTCCGATTGCCTTCCTACCCCTTTCTCCTACAGTCTCGTCGTTGGTCTGGTCGACCAGACCGCGTCACGCAGCAGCATTATGCAAATCCGACCCGTCGGTGTTGGCTAGCATGATCAACGCTGCGTTCCGCTTGCCAGACGTGTCTATCCGATATCTTTACGATCGTATTCTGGAGGCGGATGCTGAAGGAAATACTCTCTCGCACGATGCAATCAATGACGAAATTGCGTTCAGAGAGCAGTCCCACAACATCTCAAAGTACTCTGCGTATGCCTCTGTGACATCCGCGCTCTCGGGTGGGATCCCCCCAAACGATTCGGATTTGATACCGCCTCTTGTCAGCTCGATTCAAGCAGGTACGATTGCTAGTTTCCCCCTTCGGTACAATCATGCAGAGGCGTACCTTGGCGAGGGCAAGGGTAGCCGAACCGTCCTTGTCGGGGATGCGGCGCACACGATCCACCCTCTCGCAGGACAAGGACTGAACTTAGGCTTGGGTGATGTCGAATGTCTCGCTCGTTGTATCGTCCAAACATTGAAGCATGGCGGAGATATTGGCAAGTAATCTATATTTATGGGTACCTTTGCAGGGACTAACGATACACTGGTACCAGGCTCTTATACTGCACTGCGGTCCTACGCCAGCGAACGTTACTTTGCAAACCACAAGGTCATGTCTGCCGTGGACAAACTTCACAAGCTCTACTCTTCAACACTCGGTCCCATCGTATGGGCACGTTCTGTGGGTCTCGAGGTGCTGAATGAGCTGGATTCCGTCAAGGCTGTGCTTATGATGGATGCTGGAGGAGGTAATAGATAGAATATAGAAATAAACAAGAGTAAATAACACGCAGTTATGATGCAACCCACACCTGCGCCCTCCCTGAGCTCGCCCGAGCCGATGAGTGAAGAAATTGTTTACCCAGCGCCTCCTCAGAACAGAGGCAGCGCGCCTTTTTCGGTCCTCGTTGGCCTCTTCAATAAGTTGACCACCGAACGCAAACCAGAACGTCGACGGCGGTTTATTGATGCATGGTTCAACGTAGGTTTTACAATAACCGTATTCAATCCTCAAGTTTGATCTGTGCGACGTGCAGCATTGGAGGGAACAAGTCGGACATGACCTGTTCCCTGTCCTCCGTCTCATTCTCCCTCAGGCACGTTTTCAGTATTTGTATAGGTAGACGAGAACGTAAGAGTCCACACAGAAAGACCGCGAGCGCGCAATGTATGGTCTGAAGGAGAAGAACCTCGCCAAGACCTACATCAAGCTCATTCCCCTTGGATCAAAAGACCCTGATGCGATTAGACTTCTCAACTGGAAGAGGCCCTCTGGGAAATACGTTCGTCACGGTGGCTCCATGGATCGGTATTAGTTTTGTCTGAGGTTCGGTTCTAGGCAGGATCCGGCGACTTCTCGAACGTGCTTTACGAGGTCGTGAACAAGCGCTCCTCGGTGGTCGAGGGATCGTTGTCTGTCGAGGACCTGAACGGCGTTCTTGACGAGTTGTCTCAGAACACGGGTAAACAGTACGTCGTGTTTCCTGTGTCAATGGTTCGTGGCGTTGACGTTCGCACGTAGAGACATCCAGTCCAAAATCCTTCAACGCGTTTATAATCGTAGCACCCCCGAAGAACAAAAGTGGATCGTGCGCATCATACTTAAAGGTAATGAATTCGTTTTCCTCGATCACATCTGTAAACGACGACGTGGCTCCAGACATGGTCATATCCGTAAAGGAGACAACCGTCTTGACCGTTTTTCACCCGGACGCTGAAGATTTGTTCAATACGTGTTCGGATCTGAAGAAGGTGGCTTGGGAGCTATCAGATCCGATGCGCAGACTCAAAGCGGAGGTACGTACAATTGGCATCAGACCCTACTGAGAGCTGAGGCTCATGGCAACGATAGGACAAAGCCATCCAGTTGTTCCGCTCATTCGCGCCTATGCTATGCAAGCGACCGAAACACAAGCTCGAAGAGTCCGTCAAGGATATGGAGGGTCGCGTGTTCATCATCGAAGAAAAACTGGACGGGGAACGGATGCAATTGCACAAGCGTGGTAAAGAGTATTTCTACTGCTCGAGGTGAGGATGAATGATTGTGTCCCGCCCGATCAGTTGTTTATGCTTGCTTTAGAAAAGGAAAGGATTACACGCATCTTTACGGAAAGGACATAACGGGGGATGGTAGTTTGACACCCCACATCGACGCGGCATTCGATGAACGAGTTGAAGAGTACGTGCGCGCAATATTAGGTGTACCGCGTACTTATCGAAGCTGCAGGATCATTCTTGACGGAGAAATGTTGGTATGGGATCCCGTATCAGAGCGAAACTTACCGTTCGGGACCTTGAAAACTGCTGCACGCGGTGCGAAGTCGTCATCTCTTCGTTTACAAAGTTCCTAATACCTCATATCTAGATAAGTCCAAGGCCGAGAACAATCCCAGACCATGTTGTAGGTGGTTTGATATCGAAATTGATGGATTGACGCATCTTCCACGTTCTAGTCAAAGTATTCGATCTACTCTATCTCAACGGCATGTCTCTCGACAAAAAGTCTCTCAAATTCCGCAAACGAAATCTACGTTCCTGCCTCCAACCAATTCCTGGGCGAATCGAGTTCGTGATGGAGTTCGAAGGCAAGACTGCCAAAGACGTTAGAAAGAGGATGGACGAGGTCATGGAGGAGAGGGGAGAAGGGCTTATTCTGAAGCACATGGACTCGCAGTATACTCTCAACGGACGTAACAAGGATTGGGTCAAGGTGAAACCAGAGTACATGGTACGACCGCTGCTCTCTTTTACTAGGGTTACTTATTCTTCCTTGTGCAGGACGACTTGGGAGAAACTGTTGACGTGCTTGTTGTTGGTAAGGCATTCATATCGATGGTGTCAAAACGTACTAAGGGAACGTATAGCGGGAAACTACGGGACCAGGAAACGATCGGGGGGTGTATCTACTCTTATATGTGCTGTGCTCGACGATCGAAATGCAGACGACGACGAACCGAGGTTTGAAGTTTCCGGTTGGTGGGCATCATTGAGCAACGCTAAACTATCTTCCAGGTATAGCTCATTCGTTCGCATCGGCACAGGCCTGTCCTTCGCGGACTATATGTGGATACGCCAAAAGCCTTGGAAAGAGTGGGATCCTAAAAATCCTCCAGAATTCTTGCACACCGCAAAGCGTGGTCACGAAGACAAGGGCGACCTTTACATCGAGCCTGCAGAGTACCTCGCCCACTGTTTTTTTTTCGTTTCATTGTCCTAATACCGTTCTTGCAGTTCGTTTATACTGAGAGTGAAGGCGGCTGAGATTACTAGCACCGGTGAGTCCAACGTCGACCCAACCTTTTCTGGAGTTGACTTCTCTTCCCTCTTCTGCAGACCTGTACCATATCGGTCTGACGATGCGGTTCCCTCGGGCACTGTCCATTCGAGATGACCTTGGGATTGAGGATTGCATGAGTGCTTCAGGTTTGATTGTCTCCCGTTCCGCGTGCAACCTATCCTAGACTCACCCGTTCCAGCTATTCTGGAAACCGTGCGCACGGAACGCAAGAGGAAAATGGGGAAAGATGCAAGGTAATCATTCTTAGGTGGCGTTCCTCCATTTATCTCATATATATATATAATAGCTTCGACGATCGCAAGAAGAAGCGAAAGAAGATGGCGAAAAAGGTTGGCCTCAATATCCTCTCCATGCTTTTTACAGGCTCGTAACTCTGTTTTGTAGCCGATGGTATTGTCGCGATATCAGGGTCCGAGTGCTAAGTCTGTTGAAGTCGAGTCGGACTTGTTTGAGGGTATGAAGTTCAGTGAGTATAACAGTACGTTATTTGTCTGTGAAGCAAGGTTGACAGTTCGATAGTGGTGTCTGCGGACCCAAAGTCGAAGACTGGTGAAGAAGACCGCAAAGAGTTGATGAAATTGTATGCATGGCATAGTTTGTGTTCGTGCTGGCAATTCGCTCATTCTTAACAGGATCTATGCGAACGGTGGAAGTTGTGTTCAGGTCGTGACATCTCAACAACTTGCCATGGTCGTTTACGGCGGCACTACCATGCGTATATTATCCCGCGTTCCGGGAAGGATGCTATGCTAACGGGTGCACGCTAGCCTATGACATCATGATGTTGGTCAAAAAAGGCACCGTCGATATCGTTAAGCCCCAATGGCTTTTGGATTGCGTCGCCAGGGACGAGCTGCTTACGCTGAAGAAGAGGTGCGTTATAAAAGCATTCATCAGTTCCCGGGATTTAGATGCTTTGCAGATACTTCTTCCATGCGTCGGACGATCGACAGATCTCTTCCGAATACAACGAACCTAACAGTGACGAAGATGAGGATGAGGTATTGGATAGACGGCAGTCACAGCCATCTCGAGAGCAAGGTGCGGGTGCGGAGATACTCACGATGGCAGCAGACATCGAAGACAAGGCAGAGCCCGATGTGGATCCTGTCCTCGCGGACTGGTTGAGGGTGGATATGAATGCCAGGCCCGAAACAGCTACTGACGACAGCGAGACGGAACCGGAAAGTGATGCCGATTCCGTCAACGATGACGTTGGCGAGGACAACGACGAATGGGTGAACGTGGAAGGGAGCGGCAGCGAGACCCTTGAATCGTTCGACGTTTTGGTAAGTTCTTCATCTTCGCTTTCTCAGCAAGTTGATGTAAATATATTTCTTGGTTCGTAGTCTCTATCCGAAGAAAAACGAGCAGCTGTGAGTTTTTTTCGCCTCCTGTGTTGCTTTGTCTTCGTTATTAATGATAAACAGCCTGAAGATGTCGCCATGGGCGACCCTTCTGAGCGCGAGTACGACGCTAGCTTGATCTTCAAGCATTTGTGCGTGTTTGCTAGCACCCTTTTCGGTGGCTCGACTCACTTGTTTGTACTGTAGGTGCTTTTACATCGATTCACCAGAGAATGCGCGTAAGCACGGGATGACTGTGAACACGAAATACGAGAAAGATATTACCGAATAGTGCGTATTCATTGATTTTCTGCCGGAATGCATGAGTGCTCATGTCACGTTAGCCTTGTCAAAATTTCTCAGAGTATCGAGCAGAACGGAGGCAAGATCGTCGATCTTGACGATCCCAAGCTGACTCATGTCGTTCTGGACAAGCGGGACGTGTCTCGGAGGATCCATCTCATGCAGCTCACTTCAAAGTCGGTCGATATTTCCCAAAAAATACGCATGAGCTGACGTTGGCACAGGCCAAAACGGCGGCGGCTTGTTATATCGGACTACGTACAAGCGAGTCTGGACGAGGAGACTTTGCTTGATGAGGAGGGTATGTCGAGTCTCTGTCTTTTTTCCACGATCGTGGACTCACGACTTTTTCTTGTCAGAGTTTGCGCCTTGAATCAACGTGGCCACATCACCGAGTGTACGTATTTTGTCCAGGTACTGTGGCGAATTTTGTCTATATTTCTATACTTCAGAAAGTTGTACTATCACCATCGTAGGAGGCATGTATCCCGAGACGAGTCGCTCTGTCAGCTTCCAAGTAAGACTAGAGAAGGTAGGGAATAAAAACCAGAGCTTTGAAGCTTAGATACTACTTAAGCTTACTCCGTACACTGCAACATTAATATTATCATAATCCAGCGTCGGGAATTTTTCCCACGTCCACCAACGTGACCCTCTCGTCGTCGCCACCAACAGCGAGCAAGCCCTCCTCCCTTTTGTCCGTTTTCAATTGAGTTTCTTTATATCTTCACGAGGTGTATTAGGTTGCATCGCCAGATCGAGGTCTCATTTATTGTGCACGAGCGAGAGTAAAGAGTCATAACTGAAGTCTGAGTTTGGCAGGTCCGACGAGTGCTCCCTGACGTTGACCGATAGTCAAACAATTGTTTAATACAGCCTGTCCTTCAAATTGACTTATGGGTTCCAATTTGTGAATCAAGTCTTCAATCAAGTTTCATCCAATCATATCATCAGTTTCACCTATGCATCATTCGATTTGTTCCGAGTCCTATCCCTGATGTGGAGATTGTCACCGTTGGCTTCTCATTATAAAGGTCTGTAGGTGAACTTTTCACCGCCATCCCTTTCCACTTCTACAATGCGATTCATTCCGATAACCATATTTGCAGTCATCGGCAGCCTGGTTGCTCTGGCCATTGCAAATCCTGTACCAAACCGGAACGCAGGTAGCATGTCCATACCGCTCGCCAGACACTCCTCGTTTTTGAACACCAACAAAACCGTTGATCTCGACGCGATTACCTCTCATGCTATATCAGTCAGGGAGTACGTGGAATGAACCGTTATATCTGGTCTACTTAGCCTTTATGTATATATATAGGAAGATCCTTAGTGGCCTGGACAATTACGAGAGGAATACGGGGACGATGCATCCTTTCTCTGTGAAACGGAGCGAATCCGAACTCGGAACGCGGGGCGCTGGCGTCCCGCTGACAACTCTTGGCTCTCCTATTTACCAGTGGATGGGCGATATTTCGATTGGCACTCCTCCCCAGACCTTGAAGGGTAAGATCTCCTTGCGTCATTCTAATGCATGTTGACACTGATCTACGTCACACCGTCACAGTCCTCATCGACACTGGTTCAGCGTAGGTACTTTCTTTTGGTTCATACAACTGTTTTTTGTTCAAGTCAACGCAGCGATATATGGGTGCTGGGTGCTGGATGTAGTGGGATTTCTGGAGATCGCGACCTCTGGAATCACAAGTTATCCAAATCTGCCAAGTACGAGGAGAAGTCATTTCAGCTCCAATATGGAGGTGGATCCATTGTCAAAATTGACTTATTTACTGATAATGTAACCATTGGTGGATTCACTGTATGTTTTGCATCGCTTGTGAGCTTGACCATTGAACTCTGACGCCAAACTAGTCAGACCCTCAGACCTTTGGTTCTGCAACATCGTTCACTGCTTCTGAGGCACAGATGATTGAATACCCTGCAGACGGTTTACTTGGATTGGCCTTCCATTCCGTCTCGAGATTTGGTGCTTATCCGCTGTTTCAATCGCTTGTCACACAATCGAGGTTAATCAATCCCACCATCTCATTGAAACTCTCTCCTTCTGCGGCCGAGATGTACCTCGGTGGAACAAACAGTAAGTTGTACAATGGTGACATCACTTATACACGCGTAACAAATCCTGTGAGTCAAAATGGTAGGTGGGGGTGGATGCTGCTGACATTGTCATTTGTATACTAGGGATTCTGGCAGGTGTCCATGGACGATGTTCGTGTTAATGGTGATAAAATCTTCGAACATATACCTGCCATGGTTGATACTGGTGCAAACTACATCTTCGGAGATTGGGACCGGGTTGCAGAATTGTACCGACGCCTGGGCGGTATCCTCTTCGAAAATGCAGGCTTTGGTTTCTATTGCTGTGAGTTCCGATTACGTTCGCCGGGTACCTTGTTTTTATCGACAGCCTGTAGTACCGTGCGACTCTTTCCCAACACTGGGCCTCACCTTCGGTGGCAGGACGTTTGTAATACCTCCCAAAGTTTTCGAACTTGGTCCAATTTCACATGGTTCTCGCCTTTGTTTCGGCGCCGTCGTGGCCCAGAGTCGGAGCTTGCCTATGGGTGAGATCCAATACTTTCGCTTCCTGAACTCCCTTTTGTGGCGCTAGATGGACTCGTTCTGATTATTGGCCTAGCATGGTGGTCCATTGGGACCCCTTTCCTGCAGGGCGTATACAGCGTGTTCGATTACAATACTTTCCAGGTCGGGTTTGCGGACCTCGCTTGAATCATCGCGAATGTTCAACGTTCCTGGACCCCGGTACAATGTATATATATATATATTTAGTTTGATCTATGTATTTACAGATTTATTTCATTATTTGGGTTTCTCAGGTTCCCGGCTAAATTCTCCTTGTATCACTCTCCTATATGCTTATGCTGAATCATTGCTGATCCACGCCACAGTCCCCATCGACACTGGTTCAGCGTGGGTACTTTATTTTAGTTCATACACCTATTTTCGTTCATATCAACGCAGCGATATGCGGGTGATGGAGACTGGCTGTGATGGCCCGGGGATTTCCGCAGATCGTGACCTCTGGGATCCCGATTCATCTGATTTTGATGAGTACGAGCGGAACGCAAGAGGAAAATGGGGAAATATTTATGGTAATCGTTTTCCGGTGGCGTTCTTCCCCTTATCTCATATATATATAAAACAGCTTCAGCTTCGACGATCACAAGAAGAAGCGAACGAAGATTGCGAAAAAGGTTGACCTTTCGATATCTTCTCAATTCTCGTTGGCAAGCTCATCAGTCTATTTTGTAGCCGATGATTTTGTCGCGATATCAGGGTCCGCGTGCTAAGTCTGTTGAAGTCGAGTCGGACATGTTTGAGGGTATGAAGTTCAGTAAGTATAACATCACGTTTTTTGTTTGTGATGCAAAGTTGACACGTTCGACAGTGGTATCTGCGGATCCAAAGTCGAAGACTGGTGAGGAAGACCGCAAAGAGTTGATGAAATTGTATGAATTGCATAGTTTGTGTTCGTGCTGGCAAATCGCTCATTCATAACAGGATCTATGCGAACTGTGGAAGTTGTGTTCAGGGTCGTGACGTCTCAACAACTTGCCATGGTCGTTTATGGCGGCACTACAGTACAACTGCTCATAATGCATACCCCCATGATGCATAATTCTCATAATGCATGGGAGTTGAGCTCAGCCCGCGTTGGGCGGCAGGGGCCCATGCATATTGCATATGCATGACATTTTAGGTGAAATTTGGGTGGAATATGCATTATCAGGGGGTATCCAAGTGTGGTGACTACGCCACTACCGTTGACTTGGTGTGAAAACTGCGACACCTCCGTCTTCTACCCGCTTCTTTTTCTCATCTTTTCTCATTCATCCTTACAAGGCTCAGATGTCTGGCCTGCTGGGCAATTCCCAGAGCTCTGCAAAGAGTCTCGAGGGAGGTCAACAGCAGTCAAATCTCACTATTTGTGACTGGACAGCAACAATGTTTGAACTTTGCATGCATTGATGCTCATCCGGATGTGTCCCAGGATGCTGTTGTTGAGTTTCAATGGAATACGGGACATCCGACACGCCTCTTGACCTTTCTCGACGTCTGCGGAGGTTCCGGATTGAATTGAGGCGGATGGAGACAGTGACATTGATGCAGACGACAATGGATCGGTTCGTGGTGGCAAAGGGGGACAAGGCGATGTCGCAGTAGTCACACGTGTGACTCATTTGTCACACCACCCACCTTGCATAGCGCTAATAATGCATGATGTAGAGCACCGCCCGACGCTATGCATTATGAGCGGTTGTACTGTAATTGTAGATTTTCAATTACGTTGTCGCGTTCTTGATCGTCTCGCTCATATCCACAACCGTCATATTTCTCTGGCCAAAAGGGCCTCAACCCGCTGCGTGTGGACACGTACAGACGCTTGCAAATTTGATGGACGAATTTCCGTCCTCTGGCATAATGTGGTGGGGTGATAAAGGATGCGAACGTGCCATCCGTCACGCCGGTGAGTGGCGTTTCCCGTGTCGGAGGCTTTGCAACGAGGAACGTGATATCTTTTGGCCAGATATCCCAAGCCTTCGAGAATTCGGAGGCTATGTCGCTGAACTGTCGCTGCTAATAGTACTCCGAACCCTTTGTTTTTGCAGCCAGCGCATCTGCTTTGGCCTTCGCTTCTTCCGCCTCTTCCTTCGCCATCTCAATATCTTCCTTCTCTAGTTCGGGCGCGGGTGGTGGTGGAGTGGGCTTACTGTTCGAGGTGGAAGACGAGGGAGTGAACTGCCGACGAGGAGGTGACACGGGAGGAGGTTGTGAGGAGGTCTTCTGGAGACCTGGGGCAAGATCGTCTGACCCCTCGTCGCGGGAGAAGCCTTGCAGGTCGATGCCCATGGCAACACCAAGGACATCGATCATCCTTGTATCCGAACTCAAAGCCCTAGAGACATATGAGTACCAGAGATCATGATCAGATACGAGCCTTACGATTCTGCGAGCTTGGGGTCCTGTTGCATCAATTGGAGCTGCGTTGACGACGATTTATTAAAGGCTGTTCGCGTCCACTTAGGTTCGACAACATACCTTCTGAACGAACGCGGGATCCGCGAGATGCATTTGCGTGCGGGGATTCATTGCAAGCTTCCCGATGAGATTGGGATCTTGGAATGGTTTTGCAAGTTGCAAGTCGGGCCCTGCCCCGGCGTCCTTGGCTTAGACAGTCATCAGCGTCAGGAAATAACTTGGGGCGATCAGTGCTCGAAGCGAACCTTGTGCATCCTTCACATCTCGAAGACCCTTGCGAAGCGAGGGGCTGTCCTCGTACTGGATATCCTTCTTGTAGGCGGAGATAGCCTCGTCAAGTCGGCGAGGTCCATGCAGTGCAGCACCCTGCCTCACATAACCCTTTTCCCAAGTCAGGTTGAGAGTAACGTACTGATATGATGAGAAAGTACAGATGGAAACAAAATGGCCATCAACAGACCTTTTCGGCGTCTTCGAGAGCAGCGCTCCGCGATTTCTTGCCAGCCTTTGCCGCACTCCGGTTGGAGTATAAGACGTGATTAGAGGGTAGATCGCTATAGCTGCCGTGAAGAGCTCAATAGCCTTGTCGAAATCTTTTGCCGCGAATGCTTTATTGCCTTGATCTTTGAGAGTGTTTGCCGGCGCCTACGACGAGGATCACGAGATGGTACTAAATGGGTGAACGTGGGACTTACGTCGGCCATGTTTCCTGACGACAGAGGTTGTGCTAGAAGTAGTGGTCTCCTGTTATTGTACCTCCTCTCAGTTGAGCCAGTCGACGAAACCGGCAGCAGAACCTTCTGGAAAGTTCGAACAACAATCCACCGATCAGATGTATGCATCGTCGCACGCTGTTTGATTGTTGAGATCGTGAGATCGGAGAAGTTCCGTCCTATACAGTAAACGACCTTGTCCAAAGACGATCTTCAACTCCACTTTCAACTTTAACAACAGCCGGTAACTAGGTTATCGCTACTGTCTTGGAGCACTGTCGACGCCAAGTGGGAGTACGTGATCCTCTCCGAAAACTACCTTTTCAATATTAATGATATTGATACCGATGCCCTTAGAAACGCGCCGCCATCATCGCCCAGAGTCATAGCCAGGATTCCCATGCACTGGAACGGCATCAGTATATTCTATCCATGATGCAGCAGGTTGAACTGATCATAGTACTAGGTCGTATGTGAGCCACCGGCAAAAAAAACTTCACCGCTGAGTACTAGTACTGAGTACCCACCGTTGATCGGAGTGACTCTGCGCGTGTACTATCTGACTAGGTTTTATTATCATCATGGGTCCGGGACTTGCCCATGATAGAATCCGAGGAAGAACTTCGTGCGGCAGGCCGCAGGTATGCCGCAAACCCGCTTTAGTATTTCATCCTATTCCATAAAAGAAGGAACGACTGTCTTCCTGCCTAAGGGCTCTTCCTTCCGCTCGGTGACATGTACCCCCCTCCCCACTGCATTGACAGCTACGCAGCGCCCGACTCCGCGTCGGTCCACTCCAAACCGCCAAAACAAACTGCGGGTCCAGAATTCTATGACCGTAGCAATCTTTCTCGCAAGGCCAGCCTCGTTGGCGTTGGTGTTTCTGCGCTCGTTGGCTTGTTCTGCATCGCCGGGGGCATCTTGATATATAAATACCAGTCCACAATAGCTTCCGGCATCTGGTTTATCCCTCAGGCTGTTGCCACTGGCAGGGCAAGGGAGCTTCTTTCTCTGGCATTCAGCGCTTTGGTCACTCTCTCCACAGAGGCCACTGGTCTTGCCCATGGGATTGCTCTGCGTTCTGCCTTGGCGTCCGAGAAGCGGTTAGACTTTAACACCAACGTTCGTCTGCTATCGGCCGCCAGGGGTTTCTTTAAACCAAACGGCAGGATTTGTAGTATCATAATGGCGATCCTGTTGATCGTGTCCTACAGCTCAGGTTTGCTGGTTACCCTATGGGTCAACATAGTCTCATCAAGTGGTTCTGACGACACTGGAGACTACTTCGTCTGCGTCAGCGAACTCCCGCTCCTTGTTTTAGGCGTCGCGCTTGTGTTACAATCGGTTGTCGCACTCGTCTGCGTGCGGGCTGCTGATATCCAGACATGGAATACTTCGGATCTCAATATGACCGCTGCCCTCGTCCATTATGCTCTGATCATTCCAAACCCGGGACGGTGTATGCGCAGCGTTTGTGACAGTAATCAACATGGGCCTGTGACCCCGTCCCCCGAACAGCCGTCTGCCTGGCGCGCGCACCCGAGCATT
>JBBPOR010000580.1:0-20421 GCA_038091555.1 Leccinum sublutescens | reverse complement strand
CACACTGGTTTTTATAGGTCATATCAAAGATCATGGACGTCTATCGTCCAAGCGCTGTAGTCTTCCAGTGCCGGTCAGATTCGTTGGTGGGTGACAAGTTGGGCCGTTCAACATTACGATGGACGGGCACGCGAACTGTGTACAGTTCCTTCATTCATTCAAAGCCCCACTGGTTTTGCTTGGCGGTGGGGACACAGGCAAGAATGTACCATGGACGCGGAGCTACGAGACAGCGTGCGCACTAGGGATCGAAGTGGAGATCGACATGAACCGTCCGTGGAATAAGTACTTTGCGTGGTTCGGGCCGCGGTATCGCCTCAAATTCCGGAGAACAACGTGGACGATATGAACGTCAAGGACGGGCCGCTGGACAAGGTGAGGTCCTCGAACGCGCTGCATCAGCCAGCGCAGTTGCACCTGTGTGCGGCGCCGTCGGTCGGGATGCACGACGTTGGGAGAGTCTGGGAAAGCATCTTAGGTTGGAGGTATAAGGTGATTGGCTCGAGGATGGGGCGATGGAGATCTGGATCGCAGGTTAGCACGTGAGTACACTGAAACTTTCATTTTATACATACAGTACTATGAAAATAATGAACAGAACGGGTCCCAGAACACACGCGGTATCTGTACAAGCTACAGGAAGCGGCTGCAAGTGGAGGATCGGAAGAGTCTACCGAAGGGAGGCACTGCGATGATTCGGGTGGATGTTCCCATCTAACCTCATCCGCCCCCGCACGCACACCATTGCAGTGACAAGCTGCATCTCGATGTGTGTGGCAGACGCTGCGCTCTTGCAAGACGCCATGCGGGCAAAGTGGAGCGACAAGATCCAGATCTACACCACTGGTTTCGTGTGTACGACGCCCGCGATAACGCCCGCAGGCGTCAACGCGAGCGGTGGCAGCGTCTCGGGCGGGTCGTGGGTGGAGCGTCAGTGACCACTCCAGCTTAGCATCCCGGTCGTTCAACCACATAGCATGTTCAATATAGAAGAAGTAGGTGATTTTTTACTAAGTGTGGATATGTACTATGCAGCTGTCGTTGAACGCAGGATGGTACCCATCTCTGGCTGACCCTCCCTCGACTTACCACCCCTCCCTACCTTCGTCGCCGCCCGATGCGCACATCGTCCGGCTCGAGAACGCGTGCGCCAGGGGACGTCGAGCACGAGCGTAGCAAAGACAAGTACGCCGTCGAGCATGGAGGTGCTGTCGCCTGTCGAGAAGGAGATAAAGAGGGTCGTTGTGGGTGACGACGTCGATGTTAATCAACGCTGTACTATTCATAACCTTCGAAATCAAACTTGAAATATGTATCGAAAAATACCTGAATATCTGTTTGGTACTTAAGTATGCTTATTTATGTCAAAACTTGGATACTTTGCTGTCGTCCTGCTGGATTCAGAGTAGCCGAGATGTAGGCTGTAGCCGGTGGTTCCAGTGATTCCGTCGGCTAACGGACTCTCAGCGAAAGTCTCACAATCGGAACTCTCGCACTGCAGACGTCAGTTACAAGTTCACCTTCCCCTTCATGCCGCCTGCAAGACATACCTGTGGTCACTGTGGTTTGGCTTTCCCTACCGGAACCGGTGTCCGCCGGCATATCGCACACTCTCGTTCATGCTACGCACAATGGGAAGCTCAGATATCAAAACCTACCACAGTTGCAGCTGCCACTTCCCTCTTCAATGTGTCACGGAACCGAGACGGTGCTCATATCAACAACGACCAAGCACACAATGAAATGGACATTGACATACCACCACCACCTCCTCCTGATGAACCCCCTGTCAATGCGCGCATCCCCGGGGCTCCTAATGATCGTTTGCCACGCTATGCTCGTGAGTTTGATGAGAAGCGCGCCGCAGATATCCTTGGAACCACGCAGACACAGTTTGAAATGTTCAAGTCCGAACAAGACGCCTCGGGTACTGGGGAATACGCCCCTTTCATCGACCGAGAAGAGTGGGAGTTAGCAAACTGGCTGATAAACAACGTGAATCAGCGCGCTACGGAGGAATATCTGAAGTTGTCAATTGTAAGTGACCATATATCAGATTACACAGAAATGAACTCACGGTTCAATAGACGAGTACTCGCACTCGCCCGAGTTTCAAGAACAAACGATCATTCCTGAAAGTAGTTGATCAACTTCCCATTGGTCCCGAGTGGAAATGCGAACTCATACGTACCAATGGTGACCCGAACGAGGGCGAAGATGCCGGCGCGGGTCATGATGGACACGTGGACGAGATGGAACTCTGGTTGCGAGATCCTGTTGCTTGTGTTCAAGAGCTCATCGGCAATCCTGCATTCCATGGAGAAATGACATACGCACCTGAAAAGGTCTACACAGATCCTGAGGGTCAGTGTCGCTTATACGATGAGATGTGGACGGGTGATTGGTGGTGGGAAATGCAGGTAACGCGCTCGTTAATGACTTGAGCAACTCACCTAACGAACTGTCAGTCTCGTTTACCTGAAGGTGCCACCATCGCGCCGGTGATTTTGGCGTCAGACAAGACCCAGCTGTCCCGCTTCAAGGGGGACAAAAATGCATGGCCCGTGTATCTTAGCATTGGAAATATTTCCAAGCAGACTCGCCGTCAACCCTCTCGCCAAGCTTCGATTTTGTTGGGATACATACCTGCGTCGAAATTGAACTCGTTTGACGACAACTCCGTCGCTGAGCAGCGACTGTTTCACTACTGTATGAAGAGGATGTTGGCACCGCTGGAGGCTGCTGGCAGGCAGGGTGTTGAGATGGTTTGCGCTGACGGCCGTTCGCGACGCATCTATCCGATTTTGGCAGCGTACGTTGGGGACCACCCAGAACAGTGTCTGGTGGCGTGCTGTGCCCAGAACCGATGCCCGAAATGTTTGGTACCGGCAGACCAAAGGGGAGCGAACATTCAATTTCCCCCTCGCGAGCAAACGCAAGCAATTCGAACGCTACACGCGCAAGCCACTGGGCAATACCCTCCGGATTTTATTTCAGACGGCCTTCGTCCCGTTTTCTCCCCGTTCTGGGCGAGCCTTCCCCACACCGACATCTTCCTTGCGATCACTTCGGACATCCTCCATCAACTACACCAAGGCATTTTCAAGGATCACCTCAAAAAATGGTGTAGTGCGCTCACGAGCAATAAAGACTTTGACGCTCGGTTTCAGGCTATGCCGGTTTTTTCTGGTTTGCGCCATTTCAAGGAAGGAATATCCAAAATAAAACAGTGGACCGGCACCGATCACAAACAACTTCAGCGTGTATTTCTCGGTGCGCTCGTTGGCGCAACTCCACCGGATGTAATTAAAGCAGCTCGTTCTCTCCTCGACTTTGTTTACATCGCGCAATATCAGACCCAAACGGACGAGACCCTCCAAGCGCTAGAGCAAGCACTCGACAACTTCCATGCTGCCAAGGACGTCTTTGTTGAGCTCGATTGCCGCGAGCATTTTAATATACCTAAGTTGCACTCGTTAACTCATTACGTAGCAACGATCAAGGCATTGGGTGCTCTCGATGGTCTCAATTCGGAGCATTCTGAACGGTTACACATCGATTACGCCAAAAAAGCGTACGCGGCAAGCAATCGGAAGGACTACGCCATCCAGATGACTAGGTGGTTGCAGCGTCAAGAAGCTTTCATCCGTTTCAAATGTTTTCTATCCTGGCGTAGTAGGCAAGGCGACGGACCCGCGATTCCTGCCGGTGCTCAGCAACGCAGCAACGCTCACACAAAGGACTTCAAGTTCCGTGCAGGTCAGCGTCATCATATATCTCACCGACCCCACTTCCCCCAAAAACCACTCCGCTATCTCGAAGAGCATCACGGTGCTGTAGGTTTCATTGACGCGCTGCAAGAGTTCCTCAGTACTTTGCCGTTTAACGGCCATCAACGCCACCGGCCCAATCAACATGATCGGTTTGACTGCTTCAAAAGCGTCATGATCCAATTGCCAGAATGTCAATATATGCCGTGCAAGAACTACGCTAGGATCCACGCTTCTCCTCCACGCTCCAATGGTCCCCGCAAACCCACCACACCGGCTCGATTCGACACCGCCCTTGTCATGACTGATGTTGATGATGCGCGACAGCACGGACTGCATGGTATGTACCCTGTGACATAGTGAGCAAAATTAACTCCTGGATTAGGTCTCCGCGTGGCCCAAGTACGGGCTATTTTCACATTGCCACCCCACCTTGGCGATTATCCGACACCGCTGGTGTATCTCCACTGGTTGAAGCCACTACGCCAAGTGGACGATGTCACCGGAATGTTCTGCATAAGCCGTTCGACCCGTCGTCGTCAACCCAACACTGCTGTGGTTCCGGTTGGTCGTCTCTTTCAAGTTTGTCATCTAATTCCAAAGTTTCCAGCTGGAGCGATTCATACACGCTGGATCCAGGGATATTCCTTGACTGATGCGGACACTTTCTATCTGAACAGATACATAGATTTTCGCTCGTTTGAGCAGTATAGAGTTCATGCTAATGAGTAGATGGCGAAGCTGGCGCCTGGCGGAGCCTCGGAGGAGGGTGGGCAGGCGGGTAGTGAGTGATGATCCTTTTCTATCAAACATCCGACCTGATTGTTGCTGCAGTTTACTCCCCCGTCACACTCCCTCTCTCTCTCCTTGTTTATTTCCTCGCTCAGATTGCAGTGGCGATTGCTATGCGCTCTCGTTCAACCGAGAGCGCACGGCGGTCGCGCCACATCATCCCTCTCTCACGCTCTCACTTTCTTAGTCACTGCCCTCCGTCTCGCCTCCTCGTCGCGTCCGACAGCAAAAACTTGTAGCAGAGCATTCCGCCGACATGTACATACCCACAACGAGCCCCCATACAAAATCGAGGATGGCCTCGGAAACTTCATGTCCCCCCGCACCCTCCGCATGGTCACCATCGAGTACAAACGTGGTTTGCTCGACTGCTTGAAACAGGAACGTCGCGGTGAGTCATCTCTTATGCACGCACCCTGCGAACACGACTCGGACCCGCCAGACGTCGAGGACAAGCGCAAGACGGTCGCGCAGCTTGTTCTCGACACCGCTCGGTCCTAAGACCGAGTCATCACGTTCAGATACGCTAGCCCTCAATAACAGGTTCCTCCTCCATGGCCTGTTACGCTCCGCCTTTTTTTTCTTTTTCTTTTTCTTTTTCTTGCGGCCTGCCGTCCCACTCAACACCACTTTATTTTATATTTTATTTTCAGTGACCCCCTTGGAAGATGCGAGCTACTTTGGAACCGCTGCTCAAAATCAATTCGGTGGCTTGAACGCGCTCCGCTCGCTCTTCTCAGCCGCGGTTGACGGCATAGCTGGCTCGGGAATCATCTGGTTCGTCACAGACGCTAACCGGAACCTTGCGCCCGTGCCCACCTTTGCGTCCGGAACCATTCTCGTCTGTTCGGGCGCCGGTACTGTCGAGCCGGTCACCGCGCCCGTGCTTGGCGAGTCCAATAGCCTATCCACGGCGACGTCGCGACCCAACCTCCTTCGCTCAGGGCCGCGGCAGCCCCAGTCGAGGTCGAGCACCCTTGTCGGAATCGAGCAGCGCGTTCTCGCCTCTTTCCAGAACCCCAGCACCACTACGCCGCGACCCGTCGACCCTCCAATACGGACATTCCATACGCAGTGTGTCCTTGCCAAGCTTGGGTACTACATTTACCCCCTGTTCTGTGTCAGTGTGTATGAGCACTGCTGGCTTTTGGATCACAGGATTTTGGGCAAGGAAAAGTATCTCAAGGAATGGTTGTAAAGTGGGATCAGGGATCGAGAGGTTCACTTCGGCGGTCTGAAGGAGGCCCGGCGTATTGGCGTTGGAGGCTGACTACTTGCGGCGCGCATCATAGTCACTAATATTAATGTTCACTGCTCATCTGAAAGTCGTTTAATTGCGTATACCCTCCCAATGTATCTGCGCCTCAACATCCGACTGCCATTTACCCTCTGGAACGAATCATTGTCTGAAACAAGATAGACGGGCGACGTGCCACCGCTACCACCTCCACTCGATTGAACCATAACTGAGTGTCCGCACGCCCTTGTACATCTTGTATGCCTCGCCTGACAACCGGACTCGGTCAGCTTTGAGAGACGAGAAACTATACAAAGGGATTAAAAGCGTATCTGAAACGCATGCACCGGACCCGGAAATTTCACCCTAGGAAAGAGATGATTAATACGCGCATTCGATGACGACAAAGAACCTACCAGCGAAGAACCTCATCAAATGCCAAACCTGAGACTACGGTTCAAGTAGTGAAAACAAAAGGAGACATACGCACCTGTTTCCGCGTTTCCAACGTCCACGAAATTTTGATGGCCCCGCACATCCAACGGCGGACCCGGTGCTCGAGATTGTATATTATGGCCCCGTCGCGCTGTCGCCCAGGTAGAAGCTCTATTCGAACGTTGTCCATAATCTTCATCATCCAGATGCAAAGACGTCAACCGAGGGAGTGGACACAGTAGAAATTATAACTTAGGCAGTGTTTTCAATGGTCATCAACGATTCCAAGCCGTTTCCACACTGGCACCGGATCTATTTGGGCCAGACGGCGTGGCTGTCGGGAGCGACACCAAAAGCTTGGACAGAAGGGAAGGAAGGAGGTCCATATCACGTAGCGCATTCGGAGATATCGTGATTGGATAACCAGAGGAATCCAGTGTTTCTCAGAGGAGCTGCTCAAGTTAGATTGGTTGAAGTTATCTTTAAGGGTCGTCGTACTCACCGTGCCGAACTTGTGATCGTGTAATACGTCCGAGTAGCTGAACGCTTGCAGGAACGCGAACGCGATCAGAGGATCGATCGATCATCGATCAGCTACGAAACAGAAGGGATTTGGGTGAAAAATTTTGAGAAGCGAATATGTCCTCATCGACTCCCATGCTTTCTTAGTCCTCTCCTTCGTCCATGGCACGGGAACTTGTGAAAACAGACTCCGCTTTGGGAGACACGGAGTTGATGCATCTAGTACCGGGACGATCTGATCTCAGGCTTAGTAAGCACTGCTGCGCTGGTGGTTGGTGGCCCGGAAAGAAAAAGCTTACATGGCAACTAAGTAGGCGTCGCTATCGGAGACACGGAGTAACTGTCGACCGAGCCAATATTCTAGCCGCTGGGACAGGGCAGATGATAGACGATAAGAAAGATTTCAGACCGTGGGGCCGTCACGTGATGATAATAACGCCCCCAAGTTTTTAACTGGTAAGTGATAGTAGTTAATAATTAACGTTTAGGTTTTCGCCAGTACCCTACAGCGACTTAGACTCAACTGATGCTGACGCAACGACGACGGCAAAGACAAAGGCAACTCAACGAATAACGAAGACGCGACCACGATGAGACGTTGCATCGCCCTGCACCCCACCCCGTTGTTCGCCCAACCACCCCCGCGTTCTCTTGCTCCCACACAACGAGGACAACCAGACGGTGGTTACAAGACGACGACGACGACGGATGCAACATATCGGCGCGCCAGCGCATGCCGACTCGATTCGACAACAACGGCACCAACAACACGACAACGAGGTCTACTCTACTTGACGACGACTGACGACATGGACGACAACGCGACGATGACGATTCGACGTTGTTGTCGTGCCCCCGTCTCTCTCCCTCTCCCATCCCTCCGTCCGACTCTCTGTCCAGCACACCCTCTCCCTCTCCCCCCTCTTATCCCCTGTCCTCTGAATCTATCCACAGCCGACGACTCGATGTCGTGGTCGTGCTCCCACCACTCTCTCTCCTCCTCTGACGACGACGACAATGACACGGCAGGGAACGCGTCACCACCTCAGCGTCTCTCCCTCTCCCTCTCCCTCTCCCGTCCCCTAGTCCTCTCTGCCACAGTAGGTAATGACAATTCGTCGTCGTCGTGCTGCTGCCTCTCTTTCTCCCTCTCCCACCCGACGAAAACACAACGACGACCCTCGTAGGGAACGTACCCCCATATCTCTTCTTCGAGGAGACAACGGAGATGATGATGTCGACGCGACGGAGACGGACAAGCAGAGGGGAATGGGACGGAAAATGATGTCGACGGGACGGAGACGGACGAGCAGACGGGAAGAGACAACGGAGATGATGTCGACACGACGGAAACGGACAAGCAGACGGGAAAATGACGTCGACGGACGAGCAGACGGGAACGTGACGAGGGATGGGGACAGAAAAGAGGTGGGGACGAGGACGAGACTGAGACAGAATGACGACGGGACGGGGGATGGGGACGGGTACGAAAGCCAGATGGGGACGGAGACGGAACGGGAATGGGAACGACAACGACAGGTGGGGACGAGGAGACGGGGACGGGATGAGGACAGGAGCGACGGTGATGATGAGACGAGGCTGATGGCAATGCGGCGAGACGGGGACGATGGTCAGGTCACAGGGACAGGGACAATGACGACGGGGAGGGAGCACTCAGCCCTCGTATGCAAATGCCGACGCAAATGCACTATGCGTTTGCGCGCGTGTTTGCACGGGAGGGCAGCGGGACCTGGGGATAATGATGGGGGTGGTGAGGCCTAGGGAAATGAGTCAAATGACTCGAACGCAAGGACAACGTAGAGACGAGGTTGGACCATGATAGTGATGGTGACGGTGGACACAATGCTGATTGACGGAGAGATGACAACAGGACGACTAGTATTACGGTGCGATAACGAGGACGCGAACAATGACTGAGCCGCGTTGCCGACAACGACACAACGACGCCGCTTGCAGGTACCAGTACATTGTAGGCTTGGTCACGGTGTGTAGTGGCTTGAATGTGGGTTGGCAAATGCTTCATACTAGTACCCAGGATGCCAGTGGTACCCCGGGCCATACCGTGCAGTACAGTCTCTATAGTATATACTGTATCTACAAAGTTCTATGTAGTATGGTGGCTCTATAGAATATTTGGGCCTACTATATAGTTCTAGCTAGTCCTATGTAGTCTACAGTTTCTACGGAAATGGTCATGTGCTACAGGCCTTGAACATGGTTTGCAGATGTCCACATCCCCATTCTCCCGTCCTCTCGTCCCAGCGTGCGGAAGCGACTACGCAATTTGCACGATTGTGCGCATTGTGCAGTCGCTCCTGCACGCCGCCCCCGTTGCTGTTCGTCCATCCACTCACGTCCCCTCCTCCTAGACCTTTGCCCCGAGTGGCCAATCTCTCGACGCCGTTCGGGATTGGTTATTCGGGAGTGGAGTCGGGCGAATCAAATTATCTGCATCCGGAGGTTGGCTTGAGTTTGAGGCGACCGTCCAGGAAGCGGAGGAGCTCTTGCAAACGAGTTACAACATATACGGACACGAGAGTGGTGTCGAATACATCGGTGAGTGATAGTTTCTTCACTCAAGAGTATGGGTTTTGACTGATCGATGCTGTTTAGTCTGCGGGGGCTACCATCTTCCCGAACACCTCACGCGGCACGTCAATTTCGTGACACCCACGGTTCACTTTGATGTCAAGTTGCCCAAGCGTTCCAATGCTGTCCCCTCGGTCCCGCCTGTTGGTCTCCCTGGCAGTGGAAACGGTCCAACGACAACAGGAGAAGTGATCGATTGGACCTACTTGGGTCAACTCACAGACTGTGACACTCACATCACTCCTGGCGGTGCGTACATGTACATGTTGCTCAAGCCGTACGAGCTGAATCGTGTCTTTTAGGGGTATTGAACTCGAATAAATCATTTGCTAACAATGGGGAGTCCAACCTAGATCTTGAGTATGCCATGAACCTAGTGACCTCGGAACAAGAAATCACTTTGTACCAAGTTGGTGATCTGGTCGAAGGTGGGAACGTGGATCGTATGGTATCACGCCTTCTGACCGAGATGGGGTTCGCACAGGTGCATCTTTCGGTAATTTCCCTGATGCAATCGATGGTTCCTTCTGCACCTTTGAGGGCGGTGATGATTTGAGTGTAGATGTTGTTTATCCAGACACCAAAGCTGGTGGATATAAAAGTGAGAAAACTTCATTTTGTGTCCTCTCTGAGTTGAAATTGTCCCTTGACAGAACCTGAGGATTGCGGAACCGTCAAGCCTGCCAACGTGATCTCTACATCCTACGCATACAATGAGGCTGATTTGACAGTCGCTTATGCGGAACGCCAGTGTACCGAGTATGCGAAGCTTGGTATGATGGGTGTCACTGTCTTGTACAGTTCTGGTGACAACGGCGTCGCGGGCAACGGCAAGCTTTGTCTAAATCCAGACGGTACTGTTCATCTACTGCTGAGGCTGAGGGATGCGATCTCGTCTAGGATGTTCTGAGCAGGCTCTCAAACTAAAAACGGCAAGATTTCAATCCCACTTTCCCTGCTACCTGTCCCTATGTCACTTCGGTCGGCGCCACTCAGCTTAGCAAAGGCAAGACCGTTTTTGATGAAGAGTCCGCCTGCCAAGAAGTCATCTGCTCTAGCGGTGGATTTAGCAACTACTTTGCCGTGCCTGATTACCAGGAGGACGATGTAAAATGGTACTTGGAGAACAATCCCCCCGCATACCCTGAAAATATCTGGAACTCGACCGGAATGGTAAGTCGGATGTGATCTTTGCGCGTACGATTTATGTATGCGGCCACCTGTGAAGTCTCGTGCATTCCCCGACATCTCTGCAAACGGTGTGAACTACGTGATCGCGGTAAGCCAACTAGGGTCCATCCACCACAAACTTGGATTGACAAGCTGTGCATGGTCAGGTCGACGGCAACTTTAGTCTCGTCTATGGCACCTCCACTGCGTCGCCGGTCGTGGGAGCCATACTCACGATGGTGAACGATGCGCGCATCGCTATCGGAATGAGCCCCATCGGTTTCATCAACTATGCGGTGCGTGGGTTAACCGGGATCGATTAATACAAACGGGATCCGTTGACGTTCGACGACAGATCTATAGCCCCGACTTTGCTGACGCCTTCAATGATATCACCAATGGCATTAACCCTGGTTGCGGCACGCTCGGTTCAACACGAGCGAAGGTTGGGACCCCGTCACGGGTCTCGGAACGCCCAGCGTCCCCGAGCTTCTTGCGCAGTGGCTGCTCTTGCCTTGAATGGCGCACTGTGTGCTGAGACGATGGACGCTTTCATTCCTTACATACCACTAATTTTAATGGACTCGGATGTTGCGGCATGATGTTGTTCGGTTTCTTTGCTTTTCTTTTTCTTTTCTTCTTTGCTTCCTTTATCTTGGGGCAGCGTGCGTGAAATAGGACTTTCCGCATACGTAGTAGACTCTTGACACATGTAGAAGTGAATTTTAAGCTTCTGAGAACGATACCCTGAATCCTTGATTTTATACCAAATTCTAAGCGGGGCAGCTTTTCAGTGACGCAGGACTACTCATCGCCTTGAAGGGCGTCTCCAAGACTTAGCACGGCACGCTCAGATGGGCAAGATCTGATCATTGTCGGTATGGAGGCTGGAACGCTTAGAAGTTCTGACGATCGACCCGGATCGCGCTACACAGCTGATGCGTTGGACGCTTTCTAGGTGCAAAAGTTCGGTCCTCCCCGTGACCAAGCTGAGGCTTGACCTGAGGTACTTTGTAGATTATCCAGACCACAGCCCAATTGTTCGAGCAGCCACTAGTGTCCGGCCTGGCTAGACGTTCACGAAAGTCGGCCGAACTTAGGGCACATAGAATTCTGACTGACAGATCCATGAAAGTTGAACGCAATAATGTTGACACAATGTAATTATTCTTGCTTAGGAAGTGGACAAGGTGTACAATATGCAGTCAATGTCGCCATTAATCATCCCCAGAGAAATACAACCGCGCACGCTGTTTACATATCCCACTTTGGAATCGGGAGTCGAGGAGGGAGTCTTGTTCGCCCGGCCGCTGACTTGGGTTTATCCTGGTGAGGAGCAGGTGCCGGCGGTGATTGCGACGGCTTCGCGGCTTTATCTGCCTCCCGTGCCCGTTGGTTTTGTCCCTTCTCAACGTCCTTCTTCTGTTCACGTGTCTGTCGTGGTGAGCTGACCACCTTGTTGGTGGGTGAGACGGGCGGGGACAATCCAATCGAGGGAGAGCTGGTCAACAGCTCGTCGCAGAGCTTCTCAAGGCTCGAACCACTTTTCTTGGTCGACTTCTTTTCCTTCTTCTGAGATTTCGGCGTAGTGGGATGATCACGAATAGGTGATCCCAAAGGCTGATGTTGGAGCCGAGGCTGAATCTGAGAGAAGTCGTGAGCGGGAGTACATGTACAGAAGGTCCACTCACTTTTTCGGCGGGCCTGAGGCTCCCTGGCCAACGCTCATCGCGATCCTTTACCCCGGCATAAAACTTTAGATCTGGGATGTAGGTGTGGCTCATTCGACGCTTTGGCATCGGTGGTCGCCACACTCTAAGGCGGAGGCAGGGCTGGGGAAATCTGGATTGCAATAGGCTGGGATTACTGAGCAGCGCAGGATCAGGCGACGGAAGATCTATGACTTCGTCCTCTGCGATGTCCCCGTAGGCACTGAGAGTGTATTCGTCCTCGGGCTCTGCGTTTTGGTCGTGATCGGCAGTGCCAGTCGATTGGAACGACTCGGGGGTGGCACTGGAATGTGATTCCGCCGGTGGAGATGAGATTTCAGGCTCGTTGGGAGGGGGTATTTGTTTCAATTGCGCATCGTGGAGCCTGAGCGCGTTCGCTGGAGGCGGAGGGCCCTACACAGCATGAACTCATCAGCGCCGGTAGAGCAAACAGGGGAGACGACACTCACTGGAATAACTTGGAACGGAGTAGCTGGTGTGGTTTCGGTAGCCATGATAGGTGGTGGGGGGAAAAACGGATGAATGACTTTGCGCACGGCTCTGCCCTGCCATGCCCATATCCCGTAGCTTCACAGCTGGTGGACATGAGCCATTGGCCACTGTGATGGGCGTGACCCTTCCACCTAAACAAAGCGAGCTTGCCAGGTATCCTTTGTTAGTCTATGGGATGACATGCAGGTACCGTGTTGTTTCCACTCCGACCGTCCGACGGGGTCTTTGCTGAACTGATCAGTTGAATCATCTGATGCGGCTTGAGACAAGCAGCAGCACCTAAACAAGTGGTTTTGGACTCTCAAAGAGACGGGACAATGAGAACACAGTCGGTCGTAGCATGTACGCGGTGGTCAGGTTATGGTTGTCTCGGTCCTAGGGGCAGACATAAATAAAGGTAAACAACGCGTACTTTGTTCTTCTCATCACTGCCATCACCCACGCGATCAAAAACCTCACCTTGGCCCAAATATCCGTGCTCTCAATTCTCATACCGCAAGAGTGCCGCTCTGATAGACCATGTCTTTTTTCGTGTTATACATACTGACGGGCATGCAGCATGATTCGAGATTTTTTGTCTGTCCACACGGGAGGCTTGTTCTTGGTCAGTTGGTTCGAGATTGAGCGCATGTAGTGGAAAACTTCGAGCGAGTGCGCGTGAGCCCACTCGCCAACGACTCACGAATTGCAGGGTCACATTGTATAGGAATGGTGGTGACTTTCTTTCGGGTGTCATTGTCATCGGTGAATTGTCGTTCTTTCCGGAGGAGCTTTCTGGAGCGATCGATCGGATTCATGAATTGGTCACTTTGTATTTCCAAGGAGCGTTCTAATTAGCGCACACAACAACCGGGTTGTTTCCAACCGTACGCTCGCACGGGCGCACCATCCCCGTCGTGTACACTCAACGGCATCAAAAACTGACCCAAGTCTCATTCTCCCCGCCGCACAACTCCCCAAGTCCCCTAAGATTCTCGCACACAAGCACACCACCGCCAAACCATCCCTCCTCCGTCTGCGCGCTCTCGTCCATGGGCGTTTCGTCCGGACTGAGCATGTCAACGCCGATGATCTTCGCACCAAGACCGCGCAAACGTCTCGCGAGAAGTAGGGGTGTGCACGCAAGTACGCGGGGGTGCCCCAGTGGACGTCCCAGCCAGTCCAGAGTAACACGATGTCTGCCTTGCCGTTCGTGCGCGAGCCGATGCGGGACGAGAGTGCCGTCGCGGTCTCCGTGACTGAACTCGGTCTGGCAGGGGGGGCACCACTGATGGTGCCGCTCGTCACGTCCGCCCAAATGATCTTGGCCCGATCCCGTGCGAGGTGTCGGATATGCAGGACAACTGCGCGGCCGACGAAATGCGAAAGCGGGATCTCGTGGAGTTTTTGGCCAGATGGGAAGAAGTGGAAGGGTGCGTCGATGTGGGTGCCGGTGTGGGTCCCAAGCGAGACCGCGTGCACCGGACGACCATGTGAGCTATCTCACCTGCCGGGTTGATGTCGGATTGAGCAGCGGTGAGGGGAAAGGAACATGCGAGGGACATTTTGAATTCGGGGTCTCCTGGCACCGGCTCGCGTAAGGGATGAGAGAGATCAACTATCGTCGCAGGATTCATGACTGTTCAGTAAGCTCTCTTTTGGACGGACTACCAATCTTTCCTGTCGATACACCAAAGCCTCCGCCACCAAATCATTTGCGCTCCTCGTCACGCGTGATATCCTCCAGTCTCAATGCCGCTCCTCCATTTGGGCACCATAACGCACCAAGAGTCCAACTTCTCTGCTGTCCCCAGAAGACGCATGCTTGGTGCGATTCAAGTTTCTGTCTGTGTGTCCTTTGCCATGTTCACTGTATAATTTCGATCGGATGATCCATCGTTGGACATGCGACTATCGTTTATTGGAAGGCAAAGTGGACTAGATTCGAGGCGGTGTTGTTATGCTCAGCCCTGTCGGTCCTGTGGAACTGGACGAGTTCATTCATGGGTCAGTGGGTCTAGTATGAGTGCCAACACCCATACCGTGCTTCGCATTACGATAGTAAACATGCTCGTCTATATCACGAGGTCTGAGCATGTGCAATCCTAACGAATGTGAACACCTACTGCTAGAGTTTGGTTGAGATGAACGTGGCGTGGATTATTCCCCGAGAAATCCAGAGACGTGCTTGCACGAAAACTTGACCAACACACTATGGGCAGGAGTGCGGCTCGGTAAAAACTGGTACGGGGCAATTGCACTAGTACGGCCATGGCATAGAAGCTGAAGCAGGGCGGCAATAAGATAGTAACGAAGGTGTAGGGCGTCAGAACAGCTCGCTCGAAAGCAAAAGCCTGCTGAAGCATGTCCGATCGCATGGTGCAGGAGTGAATATGCCAGAGCCTTTGGGTGTGAGACTGCACTGGCAAGCCCGAGAGATGAGTTTAAATAATCCAGAAAATTGTCAGCGGGGCCTCGTCAACGGAATGTTGAGGATGAGGAGTGCAACGGCAAACCGGACGGATAAACATCTATAATCCGGAAATTGACGAATAGGGCACGATTCGTTAGCGGCGTGTTGAGGATCACTCACTGGAGAATCTCGAATTCGGCGCGTCTCGCTTGTGGGCGGTATCTTTAATCCAGAGAATTTCAAACAGAGGGACGCGACGCGACCCGCACCACGGGCATGAACGACAGACAAACGACGCGACGGCGGTGTCAGTTAGGGTGGGGGGATAAAGTAAGAACAAGATTTAGATCGTGATTTCTGATCGTGGCCATAAAATGGGTTCGCAGTGCCTTCTCAAAGTGATCAGGCAATGATGTGGCTCGCGTCCAATGTAGACAAGACGCGAACCCGTCGCCCAAACGAATTACACGACGGCGGTGTCGCGAGCGGCGACAGACCAGGGATTGAAGCGGTGGGTCGATCTGATCGATGCAGCGCTCAAGCGACGCGGTCCGCGTCCAATCTGAGCGAATCTGAGAGATGCAACGCAGACATAAATTCGAACGACAGACCCGGATTGATGTGACGGCGGCGTCGTAAACGCGGTTCAGCGTCAATTTCGGACCACATCGGGTGGGGAGGGCATCGTGCACTGAACATGGAAGTGTTTCAGTGGGGCTATGTGCAACGGGGGCCTACAGGAAGCATCATGATTGAACCCTAAACGGGGATTCTGAGTGCGGCATGTTGTGCCAATCTTATTTGTGTGTATTTTGATTGACCAATTCAAGATCACTTGTCTAGTATATCATCCCTCCAAAAGTTTGACTTACTTTTTTTCCCCCTCTGGTGACTTCAAGACACGAAAAAAGTAACACAAAGATGGTAGAATCGTGACACAGCTCACATTGCTGGCACATAAACCGATCACGCGAGAACCGGGTGAGACACGGATGCTGTTTGGACTCTCGGATTGAAGTCCGGTCATGCCCTGCAACATTCAGGCCATCATTACTACATGGTAGTGTGCTGCACTGAAGCTAGACATGAACTTTTTTCGGCAAGTGAGAGTGCCTTGCAATGAGTGAATGCTGTGCTTGGATGTGTCAATGAAAGGAGGTGGATCACTTGACGATCATGTTGAAGGTACCAAAAGACATGATTCTAGCTGACATCTATCAACAGCTCTAAATGTGTTTGTATGAGTAGTTGACGTTGTGGATTGGGTGTCGAATAGCGCAAACACATTGTGAGTCTGGTAAATTTGAACTGTTGATTTGAGTCGGTGCGTGTGCCAGGATAAATATTTTAGTGGTGTGTGTACGTAGATGAAACTGTTACTGGTGCGCCACATGTTTTTAGAACAGATTACCAACATGTATTGGCCTCTTTCCCACTTGGTACGCCTGTGCAAAGATGCTGGGCGACGTGGAGCTGATGTGGTTGTTGATAGATATGATCAAGTATGGTATGTATACATTTTCTTTCTTTTGGTCGTCGTGGACGCTGTTGACGCCTCCTCTAGTGGATGGTATTTTGGATGCACAACATCCAAGTAGATGGAGGCCACCTTTCAAATCATGCTGTCTGCACCGCCAGAGGCAATGATCTCTGCACTTGTGCAGCTGGGCCAGATACAGGGAGAGAATCTGGTCAAGGTTGCATGCATCCTCTGTCAGCACTGATAATAGGAATGTCGACATGCAAGTTGGTAAGGACACAGTGTGGTATTTATCTTGTTTTCTGTTTTTTTTTGTTTGTCAGTCGGATGTTGGATGGAAAGATTGTTGTCTTGTTTCTTGTGCATCTTCTCTCTGTCATTTTCTCAACCTTTTTTTTGTTTGTTTCACTATGGAGGAGGAGAGTAACAATACTAACCTCAATGTCCTGTCCATGTGATTCCTTTCTTCTCTTTCTTTTGTCATGCTCTCACACACACACTTGCATTGCAGTCTCTGAGAGTCATTCTCATTTTCCACTTTTTGTGTGGGTCTGTACTTTTTGCTTGAGTTGAATCAGAACATGACACAATTGAATCTTGATCTCTTGTGTTGTGTGCTGTTACACATTTCTGGTCTGTTGAGTAGAGATTATGATTGCAAGTGGTGAACTGGGGACTGGATCTCATCCATGTGTTTTACAGTGATGGTAGTTGGAATATACTTCATGTATGCTTTTTGCTCTCACTATGCAAGTCCCTGGCACTTCCCAATTCATTGGTCAATCCATCAGGGGCATTCTTTTTTAAGCTGCTGTTGTTGCTCCTGGGCAAGTAAATCAGGACATAATTTGGACTAACTCCAGACATCATGTGACAAAATTGATGTCCCAAAAATCTCTGAGCCATGCCAATGATGCCAGATTGGGAAGAGATTAAGTACAAGTTCTTCATTTGTTATTGCTCATGATGGGCATGGTACTGCCTTGTCATGTATTATTATTCATGGTAATGCTCAATTTAATGAGCTTTATAATGCCCTCCTTGGCAATGGATTTCCAGATGTAGCCCATCACAATATGGAGTTTAATGGAGTGTAGATTTTTCCAACACATGTCATTTTTTGCTATATGTCTCCATACAAGCATGTGATTCACAATAGTAGCTGGTACACACAAGGCTGGCAGTGCATTTCTATAGATCTCTTGTTACAATTCTTTTTCTTTCCTTCCTTGACATCTACTTTTTACCTCAAAACAACTTGTTCTTCAACTTTCATGACAAGGACTTCATTCAATTGCTACAAATATAGTGGTCATTGGTCACTGAATAAAATATCAATGATATGATATGTTTTACATACTCATCCGATTCTGAAGCACAACATTCAAGATCATCTCAATCTTTTCATCTTCAGATATTTTGCCATATTGATTGAAAACTTCCTCCATGTCCAATTTCACCATTGCAGATATGTTTGATTTGTTGTACTTTGTAGCAGCAGATTGAACTGGTTGAGAGTCTTTTTGATGGAAAAGATAAAAAGAATGCTCAAGAATTAGCAGTATATCTATAAAGCAATTGTATTGTTAACCAAAATCTTGTTTCTTTGTTTTTCAATAGAAAACATATGAATACACACGAGTACACATTGCTGCCATGAATCCTATGGGCTTCAATTCTACTTTGATACAAAGTGAAATGAGGGATGACTTTACCACATGAAGTGTCAGAATAGATGCTTGACTCATATCAATATTGCACTGAATGATAAAATATTAGAACCAAAAGGTAATGACATGAATCCACATACTCTCTTGTTGTGAACAATCTGCACCATGGTGATGCAGGGAAGAAACATGATGAATAAGATTCACCTCCTATAAAAATGAGATATCATCATAATTTGGTTTATATAGTTAACTCTTACAGACTGAGATCATATAATCAGAATGAAGATTATGTATTAACATTTTGCCACAATAGAAATTGAAAGGAAAAAAAAATTACATCCTGTAGATAAAACAATATTATAAGCCAAATTCTCAATCTGCAATGATTTCCTTCACAACTTTGTAAATGATGAAACATTTAGTAAATAAACAGTGTAAGTATAAGATGAACAATATACTGCTTACATTCTATTAACAATGAAACATTTATTATCAGTAAATAATTCTTAACCATGTCCCATATAAAATAAAGATACCATCTACAATGACAAAAATAGCAAGTGGCAAGTGAGATTAGTATCATGATTCATGAATGGTAAAGTATTAATTTTGCCATCTGTAATCAATCAAATGCAAAGAGATGAATTTGAATTATGATAGACATTGTTAAAAGCTTACCAACTGAACAAATTAAGACATTACTTCAGTTAAACTATGATTGGAAAAAATATCATAAATAATATACCTCCTATAGAATGAAACACAAAAATTAGTATTGGAGGAGAATTGTACACTACATAACTCACAAACTGTAATTTTGAAGTGGAATGAGACCATAGAATCATTTTGATTGGCACATATTTCATATAGCAAAACTCACAATCTATCATGTTCAAGGAGAAGATGAACATAACATGATGAATATCATTGGTAACTGTTTGGAAGATTTGCAAAAGCACTACTCACTGCCTGTGATTTTCAGAACAGAATGAAGAATGAATGCATATGCCAGGCATCATCAGCATCACCACTCTCTCAAAGGCACATTCCACAATACACAACTCACTTCCTGTGATTTGCAGAGCAGAATGAAGAATGAATGGACATGCCATCATCAGTATCACCACTTTCTGGCATATTCCACAATTCACAACTTACAGGCTGTGATTTCCAGAGCAGAATGAAGAATGGATGGACATGGCATCATCAGCATCACTACTCTCTGACAAATTCCACAATGGAAAACTCACAGACTGGGATTTGCAAAGCAGAATGATGAATGAATGGACATGGCATCATCAGCATCACCACTCTGGCACATTCCACAATGCACAACTCAACAACTGTGATTTCCAGAGCAGAATGAAGAATAGATGGGCATGGCATCATCAGGATCACCACTCTCTGGCACATTCCACAATGCATAACTCACTCTCTGTGATTTCCAGAGCAGAATGAGGAATGAATGGACATGCCATCATCAGCATCACCACTCACTGGTATATTCCACAATGCACAACTCACTGCCTGTGATTTACAAGCAAAATGAAGAATGAATGGACATGGCTTCATCAGCATCACCACTCCACATTCCACAATACACAAGTCACTTCCTGTGATTTGCAGAGCAGAATGAAGAATGGATGGACATGCCATCATCAGTATCACCACTCTCTGGCATGTTCCACAATGCACAACTCACTTCCTGTAATTTGCAAAGCAGAATGAAGAATGAATGGACATAGCATGATCAGCATCACCACTCTCTGGCACATTCCACAATGCACAACTCACTGCCTGTGATTTTCCAAGCAGAATGAAGAATGAATGGACATGCCATCATCAGCATCACCACTCTCTGGTACATTCCACAATACACAACTCACATACTGTGATTTGCAAAGAAGAATGAAGAATGAATGGACATCACATGATCAGCATCACCACTCTCTGGCACATTCCACAATGCACAACTCACTTCCTGTGATTTGCAAAGCAGAATGAAGAATGAATGGACATGACATCATCAGCATCACCACTCTCTGGCACATTCCACAACTCACAAACTGTGATTTGCAGAGCAGAATGAAGAATGGATGGACATGTCATTATCAGCATCAC
>JBBPOR010000579.1:0-20447 GCA_038091555.1 Leccinum sublutescens | reverse complement strand
ACTGTGAAAAAGTTGAATGTTCGAACTTATCAAATTCCTGGACCTTTAGGGGACAGGTTTGGGGGGAAACTCGTGTCAAACCGGTTCCGAATACCGGGATTCATCATGTTGGCCAGTGGCGTGGGTACTAGATTGACACTAGGAGTTCGTCCGAGCGGTGGAATTGCATCCTTCCTGCGGTCCAGCTTATCCTTCATCGAAAATTGAGATCGTCGAGTGACCGCATATTGAGGTCCAGACGGTACGGCGTGTGGGTCCAGGGGTGCCAGGAGGGCTGTGGACTGGAAGTACTACGTACTACCCGATCCATGCCGAGCGATTATCAGCCTACAGGCGTAAAACGGGTGCGACCGTGACTGTATTTCGGATGGAGACAGAAGTAAGAGCTGCTGGTGATGTAATTGATGTTTCGTCGTAGATTCGCCCCCGGCGCACGGTCGTCATCATTGAGTAAGAATGGTAGAGTGAGAGATGACCAGAGGGAATTATCTGAACAGGTCGAAGCTGAAAGGGATCGTACGCACGTTTAATACCACTGTGGACTAGGTGGACATAGTGGTCAAAGTTGATATCCGACGCTTTTCCATTGTTGAGATTACCATTTCCGATAGCTGGTCCACACACCCATAGCGGGGCATTGGCTTTGACAACCTTCTTGGAACCACACTGGACCAAACCTTCACGTGTAATTACAGCCCGGCAGTTTGTTTTAGCATCTGAGGGTACGGAAGAGGTTCCAAGAACAACGCACACCAACACCGTCGCAATGCCAACTTGCATGAAAGAGAGACGGACTTCTATCATATTTGAATACATGCAAGGGCAAGTTATTCCAGGCCTTGTCGAGGATCTAAACTCCTGCAGTCAAGTGATTTAGTAAAGCCACAGTGTCAGTGTGTCCACGAAGTTGCGCTTTGAACATCAGTCACAGAATGAAAAAGATCGCTCGTTAAGTCGGTGTGGTCGGCAACCCATCTTTGCATGATGATGCCGAGATGGAAGCAGTGTCACTACGCTGTTCGATTCCGGTCATGAATTGGTGAATGTAAAATCGGTTGGACTTGCATATGATGGTGGTCACATGGTGAGGTGCAAACTGCCAGTGGGAGGATCGCCGGACTTGGTCACCAAACTACGTCAATACAAAGTTCCACCTACTTACATAACCACCAATACAAACCAGACACGGTCCAAAGCGCACTACACACCGATGTGTACATACATAATCCGCTGATCAAGCGGAACAATACCAGCCAACGAGTACATCGTCCTCTGCAGCGCCAACGCCGCTCGAGTGTGATCCAGCCGACCACATCCATCCAGCACATTCTCGTAAAACTTGGACGTAATCTTGTTCGTCTGTGCGTCGTCCACCGCCCACATAGTCCCAATCACAGACCGGAACCCTGCAAACTGCATCGCCGACGCCAAGTGGATCATCTCGTCTGGACTCTCCTCGTCTCCGACCGTCTACGGTATGACAAGCAGACAGGTAGTCAAACTCCGAGTTCTCTAACTCGCATCCCATTATCCGTTCCACGGTAAAACGGTCGTCGTGGAGACTAAATGCGGAGTCAAATGGTTGCGTCCTGTCTGGGATACCGTGGCAGGCAAAGTGAACCCACTCGCTCGTCCTCAACTCCTTCGAGACTTGGGACAGACTCGATTCGGGACCATCAAGGCGGATGAACATTGCGAGACCCTGAATGTGCTCAGCAATAATGGCCAGTTCGCTGCCGACGGAGAAAAGCTCGTTCTCGCCTTTGGCGTTCGCCTGACCCACAGCAAGGAAATGTTTCTCCGAGTCCTCGTGTATCGAAGTCACCGATGGATAATTCCGTCTCGCCCGGATGAGGGCAGTCAACGTGAGAGTGTAAGACGAGATGTACAAACGGGAAACCCCCGTTTGGCCGTTCCGATAGGGATTCGCCGCGTGCAATGGCAGAAAGCAGAACTTGGCAGTGGGACACCACCAGATACGCAAGCCAGGTGGAACTGTTGTCTGAAGAACATCAGCGATCGGCAAGACGACCTCATCCCAAAGGATTCTCAGGAAGCGAGCAAGATATCCATTGTATTTGCAGGACTGGATGTCCGATGACAGGTCCTGAACACGGGATTTCGAGATTTTCAATGGGATATGAACCGGATCTGCGTCGGAAAAGATAACGAGTGCATCGCACGTATACTTGCTAGCTAGTATTTACGATGACCACAGGTCCCCCACTGGCAGCATGCTGGAGTTCGGAGAAGGAGGAGGGCAGGAGGAATCGAGCGAGGCCGGGCAATCTGTGAATTTTGGTGATTGCGAATTGCAGATCAACATTAAGACTGAACAACCTACAACTTGTGCTGATCTGGACCTTGTGAACGAATTGTAACGTTAATTTCTGATGAGAGTCGAGTAAATTTGTCTGCAAGGGACTGTCCTTCCTGGCTCAACGCGATGACTCGGACAACTTCAAGAAGGGAACGGAGACGAGCAATCTGAGTCCAGAATACACCGCGACCTTGCTCCAGCACTGGCTTTTCGCATGCTAGATATCAACGGAAGAATGGTCATTCTGAGTACAGACAATCAACGAGGAAGCATGGTGCAATCGCTAGAACCAGATACGCTACGAGTCTCGTTTACGTCGTTTCTGTCGTACACATCAGGGGAGAATGAATTCATGACTGCAAACGAACATGCGCGAGCTTACATCTAGCCAGAACACAACGAATATCGAAGATTTACTATATTTCAATCGATTCCACTGATGCATTATTACATTAAGAAGCTCCAAGACTACAGGACACGGACAAGGCGAGGCTCAGAATTCCTTCCGCTAATCGACCAGCCAGCCATGTTTTGAGAACACACACAAACGAACGAAAACGGGAATACAAGGCATGCCACTCATGCAAGACGACGTCTAGTTGAGGTTGAACGGAGAACAACCGATGTTGATATTGCCACTCTAGATCCCAATGGACAATGCTCGAGCAAAGGCAAGGACAAAGACTGGGTTAGACTTACATATGTATTGTTAGAACAGCATACAGGCTGCGCTTCACAGGAGGCGCCCTCTCCCGCGCCGTAGATATTGAAGGGAGTGCAGTTGATCCCGACGCTGTCTGCTGGGTCGTACGAGTAGGAGAAAAAGTCCAGGATGTCCGCCATATTACTTGCCTTTCGAAAGCATAAGCGAGGGATACGAGTGTCTATCATGTTGGTGGAAACTTACGTTGGTAACGGAGTTGCAGCACTGGACGTTGCCGGTGGAGCAGACATTGGAGGTATCGCGGCGGACATGCGTGCGCCGTTCCATGCGCGCGCTGGCGGCGAGGGCGAGGGCAACGGCGAGGAAAGCAGAGATGCGGGAGAACATGGTTGGAGGGAAGAGAGCTGGAAATCCATTCGTGGGTCGGAGACGGGGGGTATTTATGGGGTCGACGGCGAACCAGTCGACTTGAAAAGGAAATGATTTGCAAAGAGCACGATTGGTATACATCCTATAGCTAGGCAGCGGGCCGAGGTGACGCGTGACAGTCATTGGACCATATGATCCAGTGTATGCCATGTTTTGGCATTTCTTGGGGTTTGTCAGGCCGCGCTGCTTGAGCAAATACTTACCTCCACTCACCCACCGATCCCGTCCGCAGACTCTGTCCTTAGTTTGACAGCATGCAGTACAGGATAGCTTCGTTGACCAACGCGTGAAAAGTGACCAGCCCCCCCGATTTAACCTTCGTGCTGATCGGAGAAGCCAATACATCCAAAGATTCACGCATATATGCAGCTAAAATTGTGCTTCGAATGCTAAGCGCCAAAAGATGGCAGAATTCCAATATTTGCCGCGTTCTCCAAGGTTCCGGCGAGCAAACACGTGCATTTGACCAGCGTTGTGGACAAAAGATGATTCGTACAAGCTAATACGTATAAAAGGCGATCTGCGAGCCTGCGAAGAAGTCTGTCAACTTTTTATCAATCGTACCACGAGATCGGTCTTCGCAAAGACTTACATTAACATCATCGTAGCTACACCTGGTGTTGCTTCGTCCGACGTCCTACTATCACCACCAATCACGGATCATATACCATTTCGCTTGCCATCCCGAAAACGCCAGATGTTTCACGACGCGCTCTTCGAGGAACCCTGGGCTTGCGACTGGATCTTTCCCTGTATCACATTGATCAGGTAGTTCATGTTGTCCTGCTTCTTTTGTATGGTGTCCGACAGTGCCTCGAGGTTCGTCTGGATTAACTCCACTTTTGCTTTGTAATATTTCGTCGCTTCCGCGCGCGTCTGAAGATGATCAACAGCACGTACACGACTTTGACTCGCAGATGATCACCTTTTTTACATAGTAGCCCGTGCCGACATCGACGATAACGTGCATCGTGTCATTCAACTTGCCGGGGACATAGAGCGAGTTGGTCAAGGGAACCAAGATCGTCGTGCCTAAATCGATCGCCCACGTCGAACAGCAGACTACCACAATCAAACTGATTTGACATACCTGAATTCTTAGGTTTAACCTCTGCGACGTTCTCGAGGCAAGACTTGAACTTCGATTGAGCTTGCTTGAGTTGGGCAAAAGAATTGGTCAGGTGATTTAGTTCCTAGACGTGATCTCAGAATCGAGCCGTGTCAACGAGGGAGAAAGCTTACCTCCTCTAGTTGCCGTCGCACGTCAGCGAGTTGCTGGATGTCCAAGTCGGCAACGTTGATCTGTTGGGCTTGTGAAGACGCCATGGTGACAGGACAGAAGCTAGTATCGAACGTGACCAGCACTCTATGTGTGACAAATATGTGACATTTGACCCCTTTCAACACGCCCAACAAACCGAATGCATGTCTGAACCAACTCAAACGGACGTCTCACGCCCGTCTGCCCTTCCAACAGCAACACTCCACCAGCGTAATGCAGTTAATGCGCTCGTCGACCAAAATTCGGACGAATACCTCGACAGCATCGAAGAGGAATGGAATAAAAAGTTGGATGCCGAGGTAGAAGTGCTCGTAGACGGCATGGTCGACATCGTTAGCCTCGCTTCCGTGTGTTTCTTTTCCTCCTATGCCGTCGATCGATCCCGATGACCTACCAGATCGGAGACAAGGACAAGTTTCGCATCGCCCAGGAATCCTTCCAAGCGGAATCGCGCGCCGAATCGATGGTGACTATCCTTCCTCGCTCTTCGACTAGGCTTACGATCGTTGGGTCACAGGTCAAGGCAGCCAACTCACTGCTCTCGATCACGCACACTCTCAAATTACTCTTGCTTCTCTCGGATGAGGCGCAAATCGCACATCGTCGGGATGTAGAACTCAAACATGTGCAAAAGGAGAAGGTTGAGGCCCAACAAAAGGTTGCAGCGCTCTTGGACGAGCTGTTAAGGCGGTGAAAGATCGACTTCGAAGGCCTCTCTGATATTTTTAGAATCAGAATGAAAAGTCATAGCAATTATCGCTTTCATTCATTCTATTTCGCGGTCGGACATTCGAGTGACCATTGAAATTCTAGCGCTCGCAAATCAATATGTCATCTCAAGGTTGCCTGCACCCTGTGAACGCGTCGCGACGATCAAGTTCCATGATGTCCCTGTAGCAATGAAACTCCATCCTGTGCTCTCATGCGTGGAAATGCGCTGCTTTGATGAACAGGAACACTGGGACGTGAGAACATGGCGGGCTGCGGACTCCTAGACTTTTTTTTCAACAATACAAGGCTTGCCCAATTGTGTGACAGAGTTGCATCAGCCTTTGGAGAATCCGGTGGGATACAAGTACCGGTGATCCATCCAGGAAGTAGGCTATGCCAACACCGGGGGAAAAAAGGGGGGAAAGCACCTATATAAGCTCTCAGTCTTTTTTGAAACGATCCATTGTTCAAACCATCCAGACGACGCGACGCCTAGTTGAAACAGGAGCTAATTCAACGTATATAGACCGTGAGAGGCGTTAACACGGACATTGCCTCCACGACGTTCACTGCAGGTTCCACCGCACCCTGCGTGCTGGCAACAGCAGACACGCAGTCGCTAACAAGATCATGGAAAGTTTCACCGACCAGGGAGTGAGTGTAGTACCACAGGACGTCGGTATGTCTCAATTTTCTACAATATTCCGCGCCTTCGATACGACTGAGACATTGGGATTTCAACTTCACAGTGGCGATATTTCATGCTTCGTTCCATCCAACAAAGGGTAACGTGGTGGACTGGTGCTTGAAGGCCAGCGAAGGTAAGCAGCGTCCTTTTTCGGTTTCCATTCGTCCTCAAACTCGTACATAGATCTCCAGCTTGACGGTGTCGAGTTCAGTACTCTCCCCAGCGGTTTACATTTGGTTGAACGAGACGTTGTGTACGTCCCAGCGTGCTCAAACTCCGTTCTCCTTCACTTTATTCACTGAAATCACCCTCAGTTACTTCACAAAAGACAGTCACCCAGGCGTCTGTGTCTTTCGCCGGAGGCGCACGACAGAACACGGACAACGCGGATTCCGGCTCTCCTCCCTGGGTATATTGCTCGTGAACTCCATCAGACCAAGGCCATGGAGACATGTGGATGCCCTAAAAACGCTCGTTGACACTATTTATTCGTCTCTGGAGAGCCGAGGAGTGCTAGAGCCCATCGAATCCGATTGGGAGCCGGTGCAGGCTTTCTTCGAGGAACGCAAGGTTCGGAAGGCGGATCTCGGCGGAGCTGGAGGGTGGCATGGTTGGAGTCATGAACTAGACAACGTGAGACCATGCTCCGCCACTGCTCCAGAAATTCTGATCCAGTCTTTCGTCCAGCCCAACATTGAATATTCCCCATCTAACCCGACTCTTCATCTCCCACACTTGCTGCGCATTTTGGGCCCTTCTGTTCTAACCCTATACAAGCACGTGCTTGGACGACGTCGTATTCTAATTTATACCCTGCCACCAGTAGAGGCCGCCTGCATCCTCTGTCAGGTGGCTGCCGATATGTGCTTCGAAGCACAACTAGATCCATCGTTGCTCACATCTGAAGGAACTGAAGATCCGTCGTCATGGACCAGCACACGACTCAAGGGTAAATCAAAAGAAGGCATCAAAATCCTTGGAATGGTCACTCTCAGCGACCTGGATAAGATGCACCACGAAGGGAAATCGGGTCGCGGGTGGATCGCATGCACGACGGACGCAATCTTTCTCGAAAAGCCTTCTTACTATGATCTCGTGATCGACTTGACGACCTCACGAACGTCGAGACCGACATTGTATTTGTCTAAACCAATTCAAAACCCCTCCGTCAAGGGTCCTACCCATCGTCTTTCCCCTGTACGATACACCTGGAGCGATGTAAAATTGGTGCGTTCTTGACACACCCTGCTAATCGTTTTGCTAATTGCCCTCCAGTGGAACGAATTGGACCGAATCCTGCGACTGGAAGGCAGTGATAGTTTATATGAATGTTGTCAGCTTTCTGCCGAGATGGACCCCAGGGCAAAACCGATATCCCCTTGGACGGACGCTTGGCTTCTATATGAAGACGTCTGTCTCGTCTGCGCTGGGCTCTGGATTGGATCCTGGCGAGGCAATTCCTCTTCCTCTTACCCCACAGAGAACGCCTCGGTCGCTGACTGGGGGAAGGTCCGTCTTGGGGGAGACGACGATCTGAGCTTGGGTGGAGTCTATATGCGACACGTCGGAATGGGGATCGAAGGACGACCAAGTGCGAGCTCGGGTCCGAACGTCAAGGGCATGCGCAAGTCCGTCGGCATGTCCCTGGTCAACAGCGGACCCTCCACGTCCACGTCCGCTAGCGGCGCCAAACCACGCCAGGGCTCCGTGAGCTCCGCGTTCTCGATGGTGTCGACGCCGAGGCTGGACGAGCCCGAACCGGGCATGGACGTGGACCAAGCGCTGCATGAACGGCACGAACGACAGCTGCTGACGACGCTTGCGTTGCTGCAGACGTTCCACGCCAATACGTGCTTTCAGCTGTCGCGCCTCGCAAGCTTGATACCCCAAACCCCGCAGACGCAGTCCACGACGCTCGTGGATGTTGCTTCGCCCGAATCTACGCCGCCGGAGGCGGAGGTGATCTACGTGACGCCCAAAGACATTCTGTCATTTGAGCTCGGGCCGCTGAGCTCGTTGGACGGCCGATACCTCGAGTGGCTCGCGGACGAATACGGAGGAGGTGCGCGGTTCGTCGTGAAAAGAGGGTGGAAGGACTTGTTCGGCGTCTTGTTTGGGTTTGGTTAAACTTCTTACTTTCTTCACTTGTGCTTCACTGCACCAGCGGTGGTGTCACCGGTCCTACTATATACCATTGGGAAATAAAATCCATGAAATTCAGCGGTAAATTATGATGTCACAGTATGTACTGTTTGAAAATTGATGTGCATAGTGTAACAAACGATAACTACGATTGCTGTAGCGTTACAGATCACCTGTCTGAGTGTCCTCATCTACACCAACTTCAAACCTGAAGTGATATAGCTGGCTGAGATGCTCCTTGTTGTCTTGTTGTGGGGTATGGTGTAAGATAACTTCTCTCACTCCTTCCCTCTGTACGCCGGTCGAATCCGCGGCTACGTTCCCGGCTTCCCGTTCATGGTTCTTCCATAGATAGTCGATCGTTGCCATGGACAACTTGGTGTGTCGACCAGTCTTGTCGAGACGGTGCTTCAGGATGGCGATTGCGCCACGAACGGATCCTTGTGCTTCCCGAAAGATCTCGTCGTGGCATTTGGTCCATGACGAGAAGTCGAGGGCATCAGCAGCGTCGTCTCGCGCTTAATCTAGAAAGACCTGAATCCAGATCGGCCTTAGGGACATCGATACTAATCATCAATAATACTATATGGAATAAGTGTAATGTCACTTACCCATTCCGTTTGTGTCTGCAACTTTGCCTTCCATTCTTTTCGTTCTTGCTGAGTCTCCGCCTGGAATACCCTCCATTCTTCTCGTTCTTGCCGAATCTCCGCACGCAACTTTGCTTCAAATGAATCCAATCGTTCCAATCGTTCTTGTCGAATCTCCGCCCGTAATGCTTCAAATGACCGTGCCCCTCCCATCCTGTCCCATTCGGATCCCTGACTTTTTCCAATCAAGTTGCACAGCAGGCCGCTTTAGTCTCAAGCACCGTGGTAGTAAGCGAAGCACTAGGACGCTGAAATGGCCGGGGATGACGCAGTTTATCGACAGAGAATTATGGTCGTGGTTGGGACCGATTTGAGAATGTGACTATCTCTACCTTTCCGACAAGCCGGTGTGTCCTATATATACTATTATTCGGACAAGCGCGTACTCAAGCTGGGTGAGTTACATTCACCAACTCGACCACCGGAATATGACACTCGAGGAAGAAGAAACTGCAAAAGTACAAGGCCCGAGAGCAAGAACAACCAGCAAGCCTTGGCCCACACGTCGCAACAACAAGGTGGGGACAAGGCTCGTGATGCGCAGCGTCTGGATATCGACGATCCGGTGATATCGTTCTTGATCACTCAGTTTTTGTTCTAGATTTCAAGTCACTGGATTCTACTACTACTACGTATGTAAGTAGAAAAGAAGGTTGGCAAAGGAAAGAGTACAGGAGATCAAACGACGTAATTTTGTGACAATGAAAACTGCCGAAACGTTACTGACCTGATCATGTCCAAAGGACCGCGGCTGGTGTTCCGGTTGTTGTTGCGCAGGCTTTGCCCCCGGTTCCAGCAAAACTCTGCGTCCCGTTCAACGGGTGTGTCCACCCTGGCTGGCTTAGGTTTGGGCTTGGGCTTTGTGGAGATCGGAATCGCAAAGTAAATTCCTCCTTCCGAGTCCCATTTCTTGACCACATCCGCAACCTGAATCTTGAGCACCGGATCCTCGTTATTTGGCCATCGTGCGATCTGTTCTTCCAGCCAATTTTGCACCGTCGCGCACTTTTCGATGGTGTGCATACTTGTCGTCGGCAGACGTGGCTTGCGAGAGTACTCGTTCAGCCGCCGCGGCAACGTACGCAGCCCAGCTCACTTTGAGCGCATCCAGTCGAGCGACGTAGGTGGATTTGATCCCAGGAGACTTTGATGGGCTTTGGGAATGTCCCTAAGGTGGAACTCGTGCACGCGGAAGGTAGGGCTGAAGGACAGTCAAGAAAAGGTAGCACTGCGAGCGACGACGGCTTCATCCTGGTCGAGGTGTTCTCTGCCGAGGGTAGCTTGGATGCGTGCATGCATTGCAGGGATACGGGTGCATCCATCGAGGAGCTCAACAGTGTCGATCTGGTCGAGCATGAGTCCAGATTTGGCGTGGGTTTGTTGGAAGACGGTCAGCTATGCGATAAAGAACGAATGAGTTTTCTGTAGGCGCCGCGGGAGAACTTGTCGGATGAATGCATCAAGATCGTTCATGATGGATTGATCAACGGCGAGAACAACTTCTGTGTTGGCGGAAAGGATCTTCTTTAGGCGTTGGCAGCGACCGACAGCTCGACGAGGGTCGCAAATACTGAGGAAATTGTTTCATAACGAGTACCCTGGTCATGCCAGTGGTACTTACCTTACGGCCTACGTAGACTGGCGCGCGTCAGCGTTTCCCGGGTGAGTCACAGCTCGAACGCGATTGCCCGAGTCAAAGTCCGGAAGTCGAGGATGTCCAACCAAGCTGGACCTTTGGGTGGTTCAACATCATGAGATAGATAAAGACGACGAACGTGGCATTCGTCTGTCGAAAAGCGAAAATGACTCCGTGGTTTCGAGACGAGAAAACAAATAAAACGGACCGCCTCAACTGCAGCGAAGGACGATGTTTGTTCAAAGGATACAGATTCATTCACAAGAGGAATGGAGATTACCTCTTGGAATCGTTGTCCAGACTATGTCAAGCGATCGCATCAGCGACCATGGAGACGGCGCTGCTAATCATCCCCTCTTACGTTCCCCATGAGTCCTGCAAATATAATCATCGACTTTGGTATCCGAGACGGTACGACCTGCTGTTTGATCCATGTCAATGTTGACCATCTGGCATCAATGCAAGATGTGAATGCGAGAGGTGGATGATCTTTTAAGCCTAATCATGGCAACAAGCAAGATGTGACTTACAGGCGTGACACAGCCTGAGGATCCTGGGACGATCGAAGTACTTTTGAATTTGGGACCGTTTTTCAAGCAGCGCTACAGCGACTTGTTCAGAACTCAAGTTTCTTGGCACAGGGCGCACATTTAAGTAGATGGTGTCACATATTCCATGCAGCACATATAGAATCATGGTGAAACGGGAGAAGTAAAGACAGCGTCATATCATACGTCTTGGGTCCATGCCGTATAGTAGGAAGAAGACTCGGAGTGGATGCCCCAGCTCGGTCCTGGACACTACTCGCATACACAAAGCAACGCCCTGAGAAAGAAAGAAAAAAGAAGCTTTACTATAAACTATCTTCAGGTTCCGTCCATTCCCCATCCACCAGATGGAAAACATCACCAAAAAAATCTATGTGCTTCAGATTAGGGAGACTAGAGAACGGATCAAGCTTGTTGAGAAGAATATATCGGAATTGAGGCAACCCTTGATCTGATATGCCATGCAGTGCAGCAGACGCCAACAGTCCTTTCAGTACAGATCTATTAGCATGAGGGGATGCATACCTTCCATAGCATAGAGAACTCCCTAGGGGATGAGAACAATAAGTAATCAAGCGGCTACTGGCACATGGGACATAGGAGGCAGCAAGAAATTAGCTCACATCTGAAAACCCTGTCTGATCGCGTCCCAGTTGCAGTGTGATTGAGCGAAGCGAAGAAAGGTCCTTCCATGCAGGTAGATCCAATATACTATCCATGACCTCTCCACCAAATCTATAAGCAGGGATCATATCTATCACGAAACACAGCACCTCCAGATTCCGTGGTGCTTGCTCGATGATGTCATCAATCTGCTCGGAGTAGTCCACTGGCATGCCAATGCCTTCATTGCCAACATGGACATGTAGCTCCACGACAGCTGATTGGCACAGCCAATCCTCCTGTTCGTGGCACGAGATATCCATGACAAACGTGCGCAAGCTCCCCGTATTGATGATATTGGTGGGCCAGTAGTCATCCCCAGTACAGTCAAGCAGACGAAGTCGAGACACTGCAAGCGGTAGCTTGAGCTCCTGGGGTTCTGCGTCCGAGTCCGATGTTGGGCCTTGCTTGAACATGCACTGATCAAAAGATAACTCTTCGAGTGCTGGGAGTGCCATGAATGCTTCTAGATGCTCCTTGCGCACAATGCAGTGGTGAACCAGGAGCTCGTGGAGGTTTTTCATGTACGACATGGCAAGAATGCATGTTTTACGGAGCATCTCGACTGCCTCCGAGTCCGAGTCTGCAGAACCATGCTCCCAGCCCTGAAATTCGCATGCCCTCACAGTCTGAGCAAGGGAAAGTGCTAGAGGCTGCTTCTCGGCAATATGTTTGCACAGCATATGTCCAATCAAGTCCTCGCCGTGTAAGAAGAGACCACGGGGGACTCGGAAAGCTGCGTGATTGAGCTTTACAAACTCAAATATACGGAGAAGGCAGACGTTGGCAAAGAACCTGCAAACGCAAGAAAGATTGGAGAAGATCTCGAGTTCCTTGAAACGTAGGTGCTCGGTGGGTGAGGCGAGGAGTTCGAAAATATGGAGGTATATCTCATTCGGAATTGTAGGCAAGACTTGGTTGACTCTTCGTCGTTCCGGGGCTGGACAAAACAGTAAATTTTCAAGCCAAGGGGTGAAATGAAAACGCAATGTGAACTAACTGGACCACTGGAAGAGAGACATGTCTACTTGCAAACCAAAGTGTGTGGGGTACTAGCTTGGAAGTCGTAAAAAGCAAAAGAATGCGGCGCAAGGCATTACATGCCGACTTCAGACTCATACTCCGCGCATGCATAACTCTCCAATAATGTCCAATTGTCATATGAACGACTCCTTGGCAAGTTCTCCCATCGCTGTCCCTCGTCTCCGGTCTACCTCGACTCCCTCGACTCGTCTTCTGCCTCCACGAATTTCGTTCGTCTCGCGGCAGCCGAATCCGATTCATGCCACCTCAGCGAGGTACGGATCGAGACCAAACTTGACAACTCGCAGTGTCTCGTTCTCGTTCATCCGTGGATCGGTCCCCTGCTCGATGAGCACTTTTCTGGCGACGGTCCTGTGTTTGATATAGACGCGCGCGCGCTGCATATCCTCGTTCGGCTTCGGCAACCTTTGAGCGCACAAACGCATAGCGACGGACAGTTTCAGCCAGGTTCATATTCGGGCGGAGACGTCGTCGAGTGAGTTGATGGCGAACAAAGTTGGTACGGTCGACGTGCAATGGCCGTAGGTTTTGTTCATGGAGATTTCAGCATGACTATGTGAATATGTACGTAGGTCATCCCAAGTCAACGGCAAAGTAAACAAATATTGCCTCTACCTCCGTAAACTACAAAAGAAAATATCATCAATGTAAGCGATTGCCTCATATCGACGCAGAAGACAATGTATGCCGATTGTCCCATCAACCCTACCGTAGACACGACCTGTCATGCTATAGAGAGACTTGTGAACGCGCACCATCATCGCGATAATACTAGCCGGAATTCCGTTCTTGAGGAAATCGATGTTGGTGAGATAATCCTGCCCGAGATTATCTTCTTGTGCTGCCCTGTCAATCCCGTCAAGTTATGAACACTCGAGGGGCGGGAGAACTATGGAAAGGGGGAGAAACCGGGAGAGAAATGGGAAGGAATACAAGACGTATGTAAGCGGGTTGGGGAACCCAGTTATACCCATAAACCAGCGCGGTGACAAAGATACGCAGGTTCGAGGGACTACTGGGAGGTCTTTGCCCACTTGTTGTGAAATCGTGACGAGAACGCTTGCGATCGTATGGCTGATAGATGTCGAAAAACAACATGCAGTCAAGGGGGAGAGGAAAGACGGGATGGGTAAGCGTCAGTGCGACGAAGCATGCTGCGTGGACGGTAGCCGATGGAACTCGACTTTCTACGACGTCATTTCGGGGGAAGCTTGGTTCTCGAATTGAACCTGTTCACTGAGTATGTGATCGTCTTCGTCTTCATCATCCGCGTAGTCGTCCATGTCCTGCAGTTTGTCGAAAAGCTCCTTTTCGTTTTTCTAGTAAGTAGAAGACGGTCATCTTCTTGAGTTGGTCAAGCAGCGGTGCAAGCACGATTGATATTGACGAAAAATCGGGCTGCTGCTCGCCGAGTGCTGTGCGCTCATTGCCCTCGACATCAACACTGAGGAGGTGATAAGAGCTCGTATCTGGTCAGGGACATGCAAATGAAACGGAACCAAAGACCCGGCGTAAAGGGGATTCCCACGAATAGAGGAAGGATCCCATCGAGGGCTCGTCATTCAACGCATCCTCGCTCTCACAGACGCCGAAATACTTGCCGCCCAGCAGCAGGATGATCGCGCAGTCGCCCTAGATGTCGAAGATCTCGAGGCCAGACTGGAGAACAGTCAGAGCAGGGATCCCACCGACAGAGCACTTGTCATGTTGCTGCCACACCTCTCTCGAGATACCGCCCGTCTTGAGGCCATTTACCAGGCGAGTGCCCCTGCCATCCTGTCCCATTCGGATCCCTGACCCTTCAACAATCAAGTTGCACGGCAGGCCGCTTTAGTCTCAAGCACCGGTCGAGTTGCGGGACGCCGTCTTTACCTCACCAACGTCGCCAAATATGCCCACTCTATCAACCTATTGGACACCCACCAGCACCACCTCGACACCCACCTTGCCCAACTCAACACATCCGTCGAGCTCGAGCTCTGACAAGAGGCATTCCACTCCGTCGATGATGTCCACAATTCCCTCGTCATGGCTCAAACACCGCCTCGCCCAGCCACGACGGCAAGTTAACGACGAGCTCGCCAAGACATTCTTCGCTAGCAGCAACCCCTCCACCATGCCGCCGCCTGGGGTCGATATTATGCCGTTGTCACCCTCCATCGGCGGCCCGTTTCGAAGGCCAGGTCCTCATTGGCGCACTCGGAGCTCCAGTCGGGCTGAGACGACGGGCGCTCCAAGAGCACACGCCTTTCCGCCCTCCTTGGGCTATCCAAGGCGCCACCCGCGCCAGCCTTCTCAAATGTGCTGTAAGTTGCCGTTTCTTCACGAAAAATTCCTCACTCATCTTCTTCAGCATTCGAATTACGTCCTCCGTTCAAGATCCTCTACGGCTTGCGGGAGGAATCGTTCGACACCCTCACCCTCTGCGCATCCACGGCGCCCAGCCTCTCCTCACTCTGTGTCACCGACTCACCATGCGGTGGCTACCGCCCCATCCTCTCTCAAGCCCTCCTCTCCTGCCTCCTCTCAGGTCTACAGCACCCTCAAAGTGAGCACCTCCTCAACCTTGTCAAGCCCCGCGATGCCTTTGGCCGAACAAGTCGAAACCTACGCTGCACACGTCGCGGCGAACTCTACATCCGTGTAGACCATGCAAAGACCATCACCTGTATCGACGAGCCCTTTGCCCACTGTGACAGGTACCTCCGACAACGCTTCCCACAGCTCCGACACTTCATCCAAGTCCCGGTGAGTATTTCAAATTGTGATAAAAACTTGGCTTACATTGCCTCCATGCGATGAGATTGGAATGCTGGGATCGCGATTCCACAAGAGCAAATGTCGGTTCTTGATCGTGCTGTACTATGACTGTTAGCATGACATACTGAATGATGATAAAAATACATACTCATGATATTCGCCATTGAAATTTCGGACAGGTTCTCGTGGTAGTGGTGATTGATGGGAGTCGCACCCCTATAATTGTGTCGATGACATCACTGCGGTCGCACGTGACCAATATTCAGTCTTCCGAAACCCGACGAACCCACCGAAGGGGTAATACTAACAGATGCGTCCTCTCCATCCTTGCTCGGGGTCGCATGCGCACGCACGCCCTCACCCTCCCTACCTCGCCCCGTCAAGGACGTCGTGCGGTGACAGTCGCGGGCTCTCGTTCCACCGAGAGCTCACGACGGTTACCGCACGTCGACGCCATCGCGACGTACACGGACACACATATGCGTTCCCGCTCGTGAGAAGGAATCCCCCACCTTGCACGTCCTCGCTAGCCCTTGTCTTCACTTCGTCCTCGTCTACGTTCCTCGCCCCTCCTGCCGGTTCTCACGGACGCGCCCGCCTGCCCTCGCCGCCCTCTCCTGTCCACCCTCGCATGCCCGCCCTTGTGTCACTTTCGCCCACGCGCTCTTGCTTGCCCAAGGCTTGCTCTTGCTCATCCACGGCACGTAGCAGCGACTGCCGTGCGCTTTCACTCCGCCGAGAGGTCCCTGCACGTTGTTTCCTTGCTCTCGCTCGGCCTAGGTGATTGTCCTCGACTTATCACCGTTGCTCGTGATGCGCTCGCAGGCCTCTTCCTCACCCTCGATCGCGATTTTACACAGGGGGGGGGGCATCTGCTTGACACCATGGTGGCGGCTGATGACGGCAAATTGCGTGCCGAGAGTCCCGAGAGCTCCCCATCTTCAAACCCCGAATATACAACGCGCTGTAATGGTCCCCGACACTCTGGAGGAACAGGACATTGGGTTATACTATCGCTCTCGCAGAAGCTCTTTGACCATTTCTGATACCGACATTTCCCTTGTGTCCCGACCGACCTCTCACTGGGTGCAGCTCGATTCGTTGGAAATGCTTGCTGCACATTCCATGCATGACGCGCTGAAGTCACCGTCGCTTTCGCAAGTCACGGAAAAAAATGCAAAAAGAGAGGCGACTCGCAGCACGTCAACCTGAGCTGCGATCAAAAACGGTACCTCACCTCCCGTCAACCTTGTCCGGACATGCAAGTGCGGACGAACCTCCGTCTTTCGCGTTCTCGGAGGAAAAGGTGGGGAGGATGCAGGAATGGGTACTGATGGCAGCCGGGATAACGACGGCTGCCTTTGTCATCGGTATGGTGCACATCATCTTCTGGCCAGATTGCATCAAGTTCTCTAATCTTTATATTTAGTCCAGTTTGACCTCGATGTCGGACCAGTCGTGAGATCGGTTCATCCCCCGATATACCTGTCACCTTCGGAGAGAGAAAATATGTGTGTTTTTTATTAGTATTCTCCTGTCGCGCCGTGCTGACACGCGTTTAAAGCGCGTTCTCCTCTTTTCCCGACTCGTCACAGTTTGAACAAGGATCCGAAGTTCATTCGTTTAGGATCAGAGTATATCCCAAGTCCCCTGAAGATGTCCGTGAAGAACAGCGCCCTCGGACACTAGACGGGTTCATGTACGGTTTCGTATATTTCTGTCAAAAGCGAGATTCGACCTCGAAGCGGGGCTACCGACAGGTGAAGGAATGATGATAACACAGCGACAGCATTATTGATGTAATCATGGTAGTCATCGCTGGTCCTCCTAGCTCGACACCAATACCCGGCGTTGTATACCTCCGTGATATCTCATCTTGGCCCGCTCTTCTATGAACACGGCGTTGCAATGCTCGAGATGGCATGCCACAACATCGCAAGTTGGTACGTTACCGATTTTTCCCTGTTCTCGACCACACTCGCTGAGGTGTCAGACGCCAAGCAAAGGCGAAGCCCGACACCAGGCTCGACCGTCGAACTCGGTTTCTTGGGTTCTGTGCTGCACGTAGAGTTGCCCTTCAATTCCGACAGCCAACAACTCACAGAAACCAGCGCATTCGATGAACGATTCAATCCAGCCACGCACGTTGGTTCCATTTTATCGCCCCGTCTAACTGTCCCGTTTACCATGGTTGTGCAGCTCCTAGCATCCTCCGCTCCATTTGATCCCCCACCAATACAGCTCTTTGAAGCATCATTACCACACCTATGGTCATTGTGGGAGTGCCTGGTGTTGTGTGAACCGATCTTGATTTTTGGACCATCCCCCGCGATGACGAGTCAGGCTGTATGGTGGCTCCGTGACCTCGTGCGACCAGTATGTTGTCCCGCTACATACTTTCGTGCGCTACTGACACTGTCGATCTACACAGATCCCGCTTGCTGCGGACGTTCGCCCGTATTTCACAATCCACGACCGGGATCATTCTTCGTTGGTGAACAAGGCCCCTCCCAAAGCGGGGCTCCTCATTGGTGTTACGAATCCTTTTTTCGAAAAGTCATGCGCACACTGGTCACATATGCTTAGTGTGGGACGAAAGGCGCAGTGAGTACGATCTGTTTCAGCATTGAACTGATGGTTATATTCATGTATGCCATGATGCAGGTCGCGCGGAGGAACTGGTACGATTGTCATCGGTCCCTCTCCTGGATGGACGACCAAGACCCACCGACGGCACATTTCCAAGGACCGTGTATTGCTCAAGTCCCTCGAAAAAGCGTGTGCTGGTCACGAGCCAGAACGTGCGTTACATCCACTTCCATTGTAGATGGTACATGGATAACGTGACGGACAGAAATCCAGGCCTCGTTCGACATGCGCCGACATTTCTGCGCGCGAACTAACGCCATGCTCGTCCCGCTCAACCGATATCTGAACACGCTCATACCCTCGCCTTCGGAGCGCAACGCAGGCAAGGCGCGACTCGAGTCCTTCAACTCGAGCGACTTCTTCGCATCGCTCAAAAAGAGCCCGTCCGCGCTGCCGTTCAAGTCGTCGTCGAAGCAGAAGGAGTTTTATGATCGGTGGCTTCGGTCTCCTGCATTTGGGTTGTGGTTGGCACGTCAGGAAGAAGTGATCGGAGCTGCACTTCGCTAGACGATAACGGATGTCTTCCTGACTATTACTTATGCAATATGCAAAACTCCTTCTATTTTGGCAGGCCCCCTACTCGGAACCATGAATATGCATTACGAGCCTATGCATTATGGGCATATGTAGTATTGTTCACATGTAAGTATTTTATGTAGTCTACGGAACAAGCTTGTGAAGTGACAACGCTGAGAAGTTAGGATGAGATGAATCTCAGGAAGAAGCGACGGGATTGGGCATCTTAGGGAGGCCGTGCGTCTACGGACAGGGTGCCAGCCTTTGTAGCCTCCAGCTGGTTCATCCAGGCGAGAAGATGGGAACTAGTTCCCCCTCCGGAATGGCTCTGAAATCAGCCAGAATACTAGGGAAGAGGAAAAGTCGACCCAAGGGAGTTTCTCGCCAAAGATGTAGCCCGTTGACGACATGTTGTCCTCGGACTTCTCGAGGAATTTGCGGAGGTGATCTAACGCCAATGGCGATGTTTTGGCGTATCTCAGCCTATTTGCCAAGAGTTTCCCCTTGTCGGTGGCTACCACGCGGGGGCTCGACCACGCTCGAGGGAATCGTGGAAAAGAAGAAGAAATAGAGAAGGTTATAACGTGTCCGAAGTTTGATCGAGGTAGCCCGGGCGCCGGATACCGAAACTTTAATCGTGTGTGCCTGCGAAACTAACAAATTCCCACATGATCAGTTCAGCAACGAGAGCGTGTAGGCTCGTCATCGGCGATGGTAAGAAATCCGTCGCGATGCAATTAAGGTGCGATAGCCTGGGACTTTCTCAGTTTGAGTCTTGCCACCGATCTCGTGGATGAGGGTGGGCAAGAATTCGAACGGATGGTTTTCGCGGGCAACGTCCAAGTGGGGCACGACGCGGACCTAGTTGAACGCAAGGCCCTTGTAGGTGAGAGCGAGGAGGGAGCGCCGATGATCGTGAACTTCGGTGGGGAGGCCATGGGGTTGGCAGTGGTGAGGAAGGAAGGGGAATAGGAGGAGAGCAGACTTTTAAATACCGGGGCCCGGTGAGTACAGTGAGGAGAGAAGACTCCAACGCACGTCTCCCTGCGGAAAGACGACCTAGGAGGCTCCGAGAGAAACCTTGGTTCTCATCAAGAAGTTTCTTACGGCAGACTTGTCACCGGGTCACCCCGCGAACCCTGGCACTCACTAACATGCGATGCGATGCGACACAAAGCCTTGGGAGAGTACACTGGTGGCGCTATGGCCTATAATACACATTTAATTAAAGGACGTCATTAACAAGTAGATACTGGCATCTATCCAACAAACAAGCACTTCATACTTCAAGTTTGATGGGACTCGACTCCGAGTCGAAGAGTCCCCTGAGTGAGATTAAATTCCCTTGTCTTCCCCTTTCTGAAAAGGCAGGCTTCGCGTTCCAACTGAATGCGGCAACATACTGAGGAGAACATGTCAAATCGCACGTTCGACGGACCATGTGAACAAGCTTACGTTTAGGCTTTCAACACACCTCGGATTCGCAAAGTTTTTCATACGGGCAAGACGCCGGCTCGTTTTCGTCCATCAGGAAGTACTGCTTGGACTCGCGTGAACCAAGGTCGCCGTAGTTCTTGAGCTCAGGGCTGACAGGGATGGGGTCGTACTTGGCAAGCAAGGCCCGAACCTTGGAAAGTGCTCCGGCGCGCTTCGCATCACTGCTGAACAGAATGTCGAAGATCCACTTGGGTTGGAAGACGATGGTAACCCCGGGTGCGTAGCGCGAACGACGAACTTGGTGCGCA
>JBBPOR010000578.1:0-20462 GCA_038091555.1 Leccinum sublutescens | reverse complement strand
ATTCAAGTATTTATACTATTTGACATGTGCGCACAGACCAGCTTAGGGCCGGTCTGGATAAGCTATGCTAACTAATATGGTAAGTGTCCAACGGGTGCTACCAGGATAAGTCATGTGACCTAGGGCCATGCAAGTCACGTGACTTGAAAAGGTGAAAAGTGACAGACGAAAGATGAAGTATATTGGTGATCACATGATGCTGACTAAGCAGGTCACGTGACTTGGAAAAGTAGAAAATGAAGAGGTTTGTAACATTACCCCCCTACTAGGCTTGAGATACCAGATCAAGCGGAGGTAGAACCAGAAGTGAAATTAATGATAGGAGTTGAGAAAAGACTGTCAAAGAGGGTACGATTCATTTTCAAACGTCTAGGAGCCGAAGGTTTATGGCGATGGAAGTCATTTATAGCTGACTGGGCTTTCTTCAAACCGGAGGCAGGTTCCCAGGTTTGATTGCTGTCATCGTAACCTTTCCAATGCACCAGGTATTGGAAACCGCAGCCAATTGGGCGAGAATCTACAATGTAATCGACTTCAAACTCCTCGGTGCCTTCATCATTGACAAGCACCGGTCTGGGTCGGACTACCGGTTGGCCCGGTAAGGGTTCAGTATAGGGTTTGACTCGAGAGACATTGACGATGTGTCGAGCTTTCACGGATTTGGGGAAGAGTAATCCCACGCTATTGGTATGAACTTCAATAATTTGGTAAGGTCCAATCCAGCGTTCCGTTAATTTGCATGATGGGCGCTCGTCAAGAGCGAGGTGTTCGGTGCTGAGCCAAACAAGATCGCCAATTTTGTATTCTGGAGCATCGGACCGATGTTTATCTGCCTGTAGTTTCATTCGTTCGCGTGTTCGCTGAAGTGCGTCTTTAGCCTTTTCAAAATTGGCTTTCATGTCATCGGCAAACTCCTTTGCGGCCGGAGCTTTAACTGATGTAGGTTCGAAACCGAGACGCGGGGCGAATGTTTTAGTCAACTGGAAAGGGGTGAAGCCAGTTGCGGACGAGCGGGTATTGTTGAAATTAAACTGAGCGATGGCAAGCCATTCGGCCCATTTGTCTTGTTTTTCTGCAGAGAAGAGACGGAGGTATTGATTAAGTTCGCGATTGACGCGTTCCGTTTGTCCATCGGTTTGAGGATGATATGCCGTAGACATCTTCTTTTCTATTTGTAGCAATTTGAGCAGATCTACCATCATTTGACTAGCAAATTGGGGTCTGCGATCAGAGACGAGAGAATCGGGCAGTCCATGATGTTTCCATACGTAATCTCTATAAAGTTCGGCTGTTCCTTTGGACGTAATGGTTTTCGTGGTTGGTATGAAGGCGACTTCTTTGGAGAAGCGATCTACCACTACTAACACGCTGTCAAAACCGTGGGATGTAGGGAAGCTGGTAATGAAGTCGGCTGACACGTTTTTCCAGGGTCCTTCAGGTACTTCTAGGGGTTGCAATTTTCCGGCTGGCGGAAGATTGGTAGGTTTCATTCGTGCGCAGCGCTCACAAGCTTTGCAATATTCTTGTATGTCCTGTTTTGCTCCTGGCCAAGAGTAGTATTTTGTGAGGAAGTCTTGTGTCTTTTCGGCTCCTTTATGGCTGAAGATTGGGTGATCGTGGAATTGTGTCATCACGTCACAGCGGAGTTTTTCTGGAATCCAAAGTTTATCGCCATAATAATATAATCCTTCATGGAGGATCGACCCGTCTGGAGATGTGCAACCAGAATGCGAGGTTTTTATTTTATCGAATAGAGTTATCTCCTCTAGAGATCGTATACGAGATTCCAGTATGAACATCAGGAAAATTTTAAGAAAATGACAACTTAATAAATAGCTTTATACACCAAATAAAGTGCTATAAAACATATCACAATGATACATGAATTTGTAAGACTATATATCCCTTGGGAGTGTTTCCAATGTTGATCAAAATGTATCAATATTAGTAGACTGGTGACCTGACCTCTCTATGAGACAATGCTTATCATGTGTATCGGTAGTAATTTAATAACCTGATCTCTCTATGAGACATTGCTTACCATGTGTATCGGTAGTAATTTAATGACCTGATCTCTCTATGAGACATTGCTTACCATGTGTATCAGTAGTAATTTAATGACCTGACCTCTCTATGAGACATTGCTTACCATGTGTATCGGTAGTAATTTAATGACCTGGCTCCTCTATCAGATAGTGCTTACTATTTATATATGATGTATTTTAATGACCTGATCTCTCTATGAGACATTGCTTACCATGTGTATCGGTAGTAATTTAATGACCTGGCTCCTCTATCAGATAGTGCTTACCATGTGTATCAGTAGTAATTTAATGACCTGATCTCTCTATGAGACATTGCTTACCATGTGTATCAGTAGTAATTTAATGACCTGATCTCTCTATGAGACATTGCTTACCATGTGTATCAATAGTAATTTAATGACCTGACCTCTCTAGAAGACAATGCTTACCATGTATATCTGTAGTAAATCAATGACCTGATTGCTTATCATCTGGTAGATAGGTGACTTGATGCTTACCATGTATATCCGTAATAGATCAATGTCATGATCCCTCTATGAGACAATGCTTATCAGCTCTGCTACTTATATTTACGCTTGCCATACAATCCCATCACGGATGCATGGTTGCACCAATTGCCCCATCATTTCATTCACATTAATTATTATTGATGGTAGTAGCAGCATCCGAGTGGTCATTATTCATATCAACAAAACACAACATGATGCAACAGTTTTAATTAGTCAGCAGCGGACGCGGCGGCTTTGATCGCTGCTCGTTTCCGCCGGATTGTCGCCAACGCGCTGTTCTCTGACGGCAAGGATGTGCTTTCAGTACTAGTTGGAAAGATTTGCCTATCATCATATTATTAGCACAATCACACTGTTACCATTCCGTACCTACCTATTCCACCAATTCAAAAGCTGTTTGACCTCGTCGGTCTCATCTGGGTCATCAAGTAAGTCAAGGATGGTGTTATAAAAACGTTCGGAATCTGTTGAAAGATCAGTACGCGAAAATACTTGAGCCGACATCAGCGCAAAACGGGCCTAAAACAATCAAAAATCAGCTATTGGACTTGAAAATTTACGAAAAGAAATAATAATCTTACCTGCGTGGCAACGTACGCAATCGAAGCTTTCGTGACACTGAGCATTCCATGAATGCGCGCGTTGCAAGAACGCGTAGCTCTCGGCTCGTCAACATCCACTGAGCTGGGAGAGGTGAATATATGTTTGTAGGCCTGCAGTCCGTGACGAACGATCAGTGCTAGTTAAGTGTACCGCCGACAGAAAGACTTACCGAGACAAGAATACCACCACGTAGCAAACCGTTCCAAGGATCTTCCGCATCGTACGCGTAATTAGCATATAAGAATACAGGCCACTGGTCTCCGGCGACTCGAAGCTGACCACTGCGTAATTTTTCCTTTATTCTGTGATAGCTCGTTATTAAGTACGGGTAGATAATGTTAGCAATGTTGAATACGTACTCTGCATTAGACCAATCGAATCCAGCGGGACACAGAAGCGCGCCAGTGCGCTCGTGATGAAACCCTCGACCCGCTTTGGCATTGCGCGGGATATGGGGATTAAGTGTCTGACCTTTGGGCGTGATCCAGTCAACGATCGCGCCCTTCATTCCCTTTGTGTCGTCCGCTCTGGCTCCGTTTGCACCCTTCTGAATCTATCAAAATATTACGGTTAGTATAGATCGGTCCGCAACAAACCTAACTTACCAGATCCGCTATAACGATCACCTCTTCCTCCGAGGATGATATAATGCGATCTTCAAGCGACGGTGCCAGTTTCAACAACTGAAGGAACACGCCGAACTCCTTCCTCTCACTGTTAAGACACGACATCAGTGGTGGATTACACACTAGAAATTCACTAACCGTTGCTCGAAGGTTTCAAGTTCCCTCTCACCCAATTCGCCCATCATAACAACCCCATTTGTCAGTAGCGTCTGCACGCTGCAGAAAGCGTGAATGGCTCGGCCAAAGTGACGGCCGTGGTGCACAAGCGGATCCTGAACACTCCTGGGGATGGAATGGTTAATTAGGACTTCGAAGTGAGACTCTGTCAAACTCACGGTCGTTTCCGTGGCCCCGTTTGCAGGGCAGACGGCAGCATTCGTTTCGAGCCGGTCCTTGGAAAGTCTGGGGTAGCGGGCGGCGACACAGATGCAGTAGACATGAAGAGGGAAGAACGAAGAACGAAGAACGAAGAACGAAGAACGAAGAGAGAAAGGAAGGAGTCTGAGGACAATTCAGCCCTATCAGCTGCCCTTAAATAGTACCCTCATCGCTTGAGAACACGTGACGAAGGCATCCTACTAGCGGGTGCCAGTGTCACGGGGTGGTTACGCAATGACAAACTTGAGCACCGTGACCTTGTAGCCTACCCGCCAAATGCCGCCCAGGTGCCGACTTCCTCCTTTTTTACTGATCGGCGGCTAGATTCATTGATTGTCTTCATTAGTTTATCAACCAAGCGTCGACAGACAGCATCGACATTGGCCGCCATTGATAAGAAGAAAGGAACGAGCTCGCGGCTGTGCTTCTCTGCAAGGGATGGGCATCAACCAAGCGTCGACAGCAGCTGCGCCTCGAACGAACCCGAATACGCATTGCAAGTGAGCTCATTTCTTCCGGCTCGCCACTCCGAAGTGAATTGTTTTATTTCTTTGTAGCGACGGAGACGCGAAACGGCATCGACATTGGCCGCCATTGATAAGAAGAAAGGAACGAGCTCGCGGCTGTGCTTCTCTGCAAGGGATGGGCATCAACCAAGAGTCGACAGAACCCGAATATGCAAAGCGAACTCACTTCTTCCAGCTCGACACTCCGAAGCGAATTATTCTTGGTGCTTGAACTGATCAAGTCCGCGTCAACATTGATTGCCGATACATGGCCAATGATGTACGCACGTGCATTCAGGTTGGCTAGAAGCGTGTTCCAATCGACGGAGCAGAGCGGGAAGTCGAACAACGACGTACGTCAGATCGGACAGGAATGCAAAGGCATGACCAATGTCCGCTGTGAACATGGTGAGCTAGTCATTGTCACCTATGCGATGAGCGGCTCCGAGTCGACCACGTTCATCGGTGTAGGAATCGGCAATGGATTCGACGCTTTCTCAAAAAAGGGGGACGAGAGCACCAGCGTCTATTGAGTAGACAGAGGTAGACTATCTTGTTCATGAACCGGTCTAGTTGGTCCCTGTGGAGAAAACGGCACCGGCAAGTCGAAACTATGAATACTCAATCCGTTAGCGCATCGAACCTAGCACCGTTGTAAGAAACAAATACGCATTCCTGAACGTACTCGCGCGCCGTCTGAACTGGTCGTCGGGGCGCAACAGTCACAGGCCTGCCTGTCGTCTCGTTCGGTTCCCCTCTTGCTCTGCCCGTTGTCTATGTCTCTGTCTTTGCCTTTCTACATCCTCCACTTCATCGTTTTCATCCTCTTCCTCCTCTTCCTCCTGTCGTAACTCGTCTCACGTCATTGAGACCATGCGACCGGGAATCATGCGCGTGACGATGTCCACTGTCCTTCGGCACCCGTAAACAACGATCGATCGTACGTCCATCGCCTCTCGATGTATCTTGTGATGTTCCCGCCATGAATGCCACGTGTATCGCCTTGCCTACTGCCAGGATGGGTCGTCCGTTTGGCCCTGCAATATGATCACCACGACGTGAGAGCGGAATTTCAGTGTTTTATTCGCTAGGCTGAAAGAATATCAGCGCAACAGAGAGTCATATAGCTAACAAGCGGACCTTGACAGGAGTTCAGTGCACGCAGGGACTGGACCGGGACTTCGAGATCATTCTTTTCAACCTTCAAGCACTGGCTTTTTTGCTCTAAGCGCACCTGATAAGGACGTGATCTTACACGACCGGTGTTGCTCACATTGTCGCGGACTCACGATAGGTGAGGGAAGGATGCCATAAATTTCTTCGGCGTGATTCCTTTGTCTCCAGCGGTAGCAATGTCGTGGCTGGCCATGGACTTGATGTCGTGCCAGCAGTGCGGGTGATGGTCCTAATTTGCTGCTGCGTCGCGGTGTCCGAGAGTGAAGCGGCTGTGATGACATTCTGTCGTTGCATGCTAGTGCGATTGTGCCCTTTCTGTGAACCGCCGTTTCGCGAGCGTTCGTTCTGTCGAGCCTGAGGTCACCGTTTTCAAGATGCTTAGTCACGGCGTCGAGAATTTCATTACATAACGCAGACTTTCCAATTCGGGTCGGTATCGTAGACCCGAATAGAATAACGCGACCATGACTTGAACATAATGCACTACGCAAACAAATCGATAAAGCTAATTCAAGAGGAAAATGTTGCATCGTCCGTCGGGAAAGAACTTGATGAAGATCATATGATTTGAATTGGTCGTGTTCAAATGGGCTGAGGTGTCGCTCGCTCACAGGAAACGACCAGAGCGTCGAGAAGTTGTGTCCTGTCGCGATTGTCGGTTCGTCACGATATGGCTGGCTGGGGTTGAGGTGAGGCAAAGGGGGCACTGCGTAAGGATCGCCTGCGCCGTACATTTCAGGGACGGACGACGCTGCGATCGAGTTCGCGTATGCGCCGACAGGGCTCGGTGCTCTTGTGAGGTTGAGGTCAGAGTCATTTTCTGGGTCAAAACCGGCTCTGCCAGTAGAATTCGTCGGAAGAGCGTGCACGTCGTTGTTGTGCGCGTTCAGCTCTGGCCATTTGATGGCTTTGTCTGGATGAAACAGTTCAGTCCCATCAGTTCGTATGAAACGGTTTACATAAGCAACGTACTGTCGTCAAAGTCAGAGAACCGTTTCCTAGTGAACTTCCAAACGAAGAACAAAATGATGCCAAGCGCTGCAATTCCACCGGAAACAGAAAGTCCAACGATGGATCCTGTGCTAAGGCCACCACTGCCGGAGCTACTCGGGGTATTTGTCGGGGAAGGAGGGGCGTTTGAGCTTGTCGGCGTCGTTGTAACAAAGGTAGTGATGACTTGTCCACCGGCATCAGTAGTGGTGGTGGGTATTACCACAGAACCTGGAGGTTGTGTGGACGAGTATACGCTTGAGTGACTACTTGTTGAGCTGGTCACTTGTGACGGCGGTGCCGAAGGTCCCGAGGTGCTTGTAGTGGATGTAGAAGTTGATGTTGTCGTTGGCGGGGGTGTGGCCGATGTGGTCTGGGACGTAGATGTGGTGGAGGTAACACTATCCGGAGAACTATTGGATTGTGCTGGCTGAAGCAAGGCGCGTATTTGGATGGCAGCGCGCTCCCCGTTTGGGTCGTGCAACGACGCAAAAATGGGAAGTGCCATAGCAGAAACTACGACGGTAACTGCAAGAATGAACACTTTCCTTTCTTCATCCTGAAGAAGTTCGTTGACAGTGTTGAATGAGTGTGATCGAAAAATCCGCAGCAAAGCTATAGTCGAGTACACCGCCGTGATGGTAGGGGTATTTTTGATAGTCGACAACGAGGTATGCTTGACAGGGTATGACGAACTTGTTGGTTAGCGTTGTGTCCGTAAGTTTTGAGGAAGAGAAAGAAACGGCGAACAACTCCTGTGACACGGTGATGTAGGAAACCCGACCACCACGAAGTCACTCAGTGGCTGTGTTTTTATGGCGTCACGTGTGGATAAAGGTGCCTGTATTACAGATGTTCTCAAACATTCCGTGCGTCGCATGCCTGGCAGCAACACGAAATCCAAACGATGTTCTCGACCTATGATACATGTGACAAAATTTGCCAATTAACCCTTTCCGCAGCACTATGGCATCATATCGTCACAGCTGATCCCCGTCCTTAGTCTAGCGACCTTCTTCCTAACAACTTGGCGATTTCACGCCGCTCCCGGAGCCAAACAGGGAATGATTCCTCCCCTTTACCGGTCGATTCCCGCATCTCGATCAAATAGTTGCAAAAAACGATGGGCGTCCCATAGCGGTATCTACAAGAGTTGACGAGCACGTGCTCATGCATGACTTCTATCAGCTACTCACAAGTAGTTCACAGCAATATTCATCAGCTTCTCTTGCTTCGCGCTTCCCTTCTCACACGTTTCCACTGAGTTTGTAACTATCAAATTCAGCAGAAAGTAGCATCGATGAACGAGCTGCTTACTCGTAGATTGCTTTCCTAAGGTTCTGGACATCTTGCATCAGATCGATTGCACGGTCAGTCAGGCGTTTTGCAGTCTTTCCGTGTGAGAGCACGCCAACGAGCTGCAAGATCGTCTTGTATTCCTCTACGAGTGAGCTTAACCATGAGATCGGCTTCCATAGACAAATGAGACAATACCTTGCAGATAAGCTTCTTCCTCGGACGGGGCATCCATTAGATCGTAGTTTACCATGCTCACGTCTTCAGTGATCTTGACACTCTCCTCCCCAACACAATTCATGATAGTTGAAATCAAGCATGCAGTCACCATGCCAGTGGTAGTGCGGCCCCTCCCCATCTGGCAGTTGAAGATGAAATCGCCTGCTTGCGAATGTCCAGATCGAACACGATTGAAAAGTTGAAACAGTGCATCGGGAAGTGGTGCTTGTTCGTCATTCTAGATTCCGATATTAGTCAGTTCGAATACAAGCCACAAGATACCTTACAATTGCCACTCGGTCGTAATCGATCTAGTGTTCAAAGTAGTCAGCTTCGACGTCGGACACGTCGGATAGGACTAAACCTTATAGCCCTCCTTCCCCACAAGATCAAAAACGTCCCGTGGGGTCATGATATCTTCCTCCGAAACTGTTTCCCAAATGGGTATGATCGCGAACACGCCAGGACGCTCCTCTACTTCGTCATGAAGTAGAATATGACCATGACCTTGTCGAAGTTCTCGAAGGACGTCTTTCTTGAAACGTTCCTCCATGGTCTCCACCATCGCAGTAGTGACTCCAGTAGCCCTGCACACAAACGTCAACGTCCATCTCAACCTGGAAGAAAGTGTCATACTCGACGTTTTCCAAGGGCTTGTCGACTAGGCGTAGGACATGTGGCCGACCAGCGACGTATACAACCGGTTCCTGTTCAAGTCAGTATGTGATTGGCTCGCCAGGTGGAGAAGCTTTAATGAGACCATATTTGTTCCCTGGGGACCGGCATCTACCCGTGCCAGCGCTCTCCGTAACCTAGGCGAAGATCAAGGATTAATCTGACCAATAATTCAGGCGTACCCTTCTACAGTGGGCATTCCGCTGGATTTCTCGGGTAAGCGAGCGTACTGGAAGGAAAGTGTAGGAATGTGAAGTCATACCTTCCACAGACCATCTTCCCGTCATCGACGCATTCCAGCAGTACGTTAGGGTTGGCCGGTGTAGGTCTTCCAGATGAGCTTAACATAAGCGTCAAAGGTATACGACGGACGTTGGGTGATCCATCAATCCGCCTGCATAGATAAAAGCTGTTGAGTGTCGCGAACATTATCATGATAACAACGCACTCTGGGAGAGTCATTTTTTGCAGGTTCGAGAAGAAATCACTCTTCAAAATCGTGGAAGCCGAAAGGATGCTGCCGGATCGATTGATCACAATATGTTTGACTTCGTCAGGATGGGCAACACTATCTATCCGCTCCAGCGGAGTCAATCCTTTCTGTCCGCCATCAAGGAGGTCTTTTAAATGTCTTGATGACTGTCGGCAATCCATCAGTGAATGATATCGTAGATGACTGAACAACAACCATACCTGGCCTGTTCTCGACGAACTTTTCGAAAGTCTCAACGGATTGCAAGGTATCGGGTTCCGTCGACTGCAGATAAGCTTGGAAGATGACAAGCTCAAAGTATCGCTGAAGGTTGTGAAGTGCTGAGGAACGGTCAGTCGATGCCGTGCTAGGGACCTTTGCAGCAAACCTTTTGACGTGTAAACGCGCTTCTGCTTCTCGTCAGTCGCTTGTTTTGTTCCGCTTTCAGACGCTCTTCTTCTATAGAATCACGGAGATTTAGGACTATCCCACACCTGTCCACAGCCTCGTCGACAGTATGTCTCACCGCTGGCCCTTGGCGAACGATACGGAGGAAATCTCAAAAGGGACCTTAGATGCATACGAGAATAAGAAGACACATCGCGTACTGTTTACGACTTGGTAGGACTGTCGCCAATTCAGGGGCTCCTCTTCTGCATATGAACGGGATGTCGAAAGGGAACGTGATCGGACAAGCACATCAGATGGTCGGGCCAGCGATCCACCATCTTTCAACCGTTGCTGGATGAGTAGGATCAGGACCTGAGTTGGGTTAATTGCGTTCACGTAGTCCAAGGCTAAGTCTTACTGAAGTTAGCGTGCTCCTTCCTCGCCCCAGTTGGCAGTTCACGACGATTGGACTGTTCAAGAAGTCGGAACGGACGACTAACTCTATGAGTTCACTGATATCCGACATGTCTGGTGGACGCTCCGCAGTGATCGGGATACGCATATACTGCACTTCAATACCGCAGCTCGACTGCCGCGACGCCATGATGTCCTTGAGAACGGCGACGTCCTGAGGTTGGACTTCTTCCCATATTGGAATGACGGATCCATCTGGCGTTTCTGTGTGAAGTAGAAGTCTTCGACGGCGCAGACATTAACATCATTCGCCATGACACAGCTGAATTCCATACCTTCCGTCGAAAGCCTTTAGTTCTGCAAGCACATCGTCCTTCAGACGTTCCTCCAGTATCTCTAACCGTGAGGCAGAGATTCCTCCATAATCTGCGTTGCACGAGGTGAGATCATTGTCCGGGTAGAAAGAAAATACTAACCTTTCATGTTCCTCAACGTAAACCGTTCCCGCCTCAAACAGTAGGGGGCGCCATTAATGTATACAATGGGTTCTTCACGGAGGGTCACCCAAACTACTTTGTTGGAATTTGGGTACTGTTCCTTGACCAGCTGCACTACTTCGACTATTGCTGATTCAGTTGGTTGTCCACACGCATAGATATTTGTGCCGGGTATATTTCTGAAGTTGATAACACCACGAACGGAGAGCAAGCCGCGGTTTGATTCCGACAACCACTGGTCGGATTTGAGCAGGGTACTGATATTGTATTGGTCGGGACGAAGTTTACGAAGGCAAGATTGGCCTACCTCTGTCGCAAAATAACGCCACTGCGATTCTGAATAAGAAGAGAATTCAAACTTTTTCTTCCCAAAATAGAGGAGATCTGACCTTGACAACATGGTCGGTGTACTCATCTCCAAGTAACTGGCCACCAGCCATCTCGACGTCGTTCTTTTGCCCGGGTACAAGCGACTTGTACTCTGCCCCTGATCGAGACAGAAGCGCAAGATCGTTCACGGGTGCAAACACGTTCAATCGAGATCCTCTTGACTTCCTAAGGAATGTCACTTGACTGAAAAATGAATAAATGAAAAATGAATTGATGCTATGATCATGTACGAAACGCGCTTACTTCCAGATCTCTGTCCTCGCCTGGAGAATTTTAGGGTCTGAGCAACGGCGAATAAAAGAATAATTCTACAGCAAACCTTAAGCCATTCAGAGAATGTTTGCTTGAAGTCAGGGACGGAATCGACATAGCTTGCGAATGCGATCATGAAAAAACTGAAACGGGAAGACTCAGGTTCAGGAATAGACCACGTCTGACGTGTTACATACTATTTTTCAAGGGACCTCCCAGCTTTGAGTAGGATGTCTTCCCTTTGGTCCCAGTTGTCATCGGGGGTGGCAAGTGAGTAGCGAACCCGATGCACCAGGATATCTTCCCGTAGGTTTGTTACATGATCACCTGCATCAACAAACTCTGATCAGCCTAGTCTCACTGGTCATTGCAACGAGGGAGAAATTTGACAGGATTAAAGAACGCACAAGTATCGATGACACGATCGACCAGTTTTTTCGCCTGGATGCCATGGTCCAAACATCCGAGGAGGCTAAGGATGACACCATAATTTCCCTGGTGCGCATTGCGTAAATTTTCCAACAATACGGGGTGTGACAATAGTAAAGCAATAGCCGATTGCGAATGCAGGTCTAGAACAGGCATGTTGACTATATTCAGCATCGAACTGACTGGGAATGGAATAGCACACACGTTGTTGCAAAACGTACGTCAGCCTAAGTAGGGACTTATTTAATTCCTGTTGAGCACTGGCATTTTCTAATGCCTGGGCGAGTTTCATATCCGTCGCAGGCTGAATGAGGGATGGGTTAAATCCGTCAAAGATTCATACGTGGATCATATTACCTGGCTCCTCGGCTAATAACGATCGATTAGTGCAGCAGGTGGTGATGAACGGAAGTGCCTTACGGTACTGTTACCAGATACGGCACACCCTTGCCTGAGCAGTGTGCCAGAAGGGAATAGAAAAGATGACTTAGTAGTGGCATACGGGTCATCCAAGCCCCGGACAAGGAGTAATTTCCGGCGAACTATCAAAGCGGCAACCATGGCGAATGTAGTTCGCACAGCGCCCATACCACAACTAAAAACAAGAGCGCTTCGCACGGGGTCGGCATCTTTGATGACGTGGAGGTAGGCATCCAAATAGTTGTCCTAGGCGGGAACTTAAGATAAAGTACGGAAAGAAAAGTAGAATTACCTCTATCAGACGGTCAGGAGAAATGGGGATACTTCATGTGAGTCAGTAGGCAGCTCTAGAGCATTACGTGAAGAAAAGAACTTGCCGGTGATACTGGAATCATCAATGGAGTCATCATGAATGCCATGACGTAATAACAGGAAAGATGGACTAACCTCGACGTTCCATCCATCAGAGCGCATGTTCTGCCATAGCTCGCGTGACGTCCTCACGTTAACGTTATCAACGTGTGTCCAGGTTGGTAATATTGCGCCTTCTCCACTTTCCGCAGCTATTAGTGCAGTGAGAAATCAATCATCATCTGTAAGATTAACAGTATCTTGGAAATGCACCTATCTCGTTGTGCGTTAAAATAAGACCTCCGTATCTATCGCGATCGAGAATGAGAATGAGAAGGTTCCACCGGGTGGACTGTCTTACTTGCTGGCCTCCTGCAGGATGTCATGCTTCAATCTATCTTCGATCGCCTCCAAATTTTCAGCGCGATCAGATAGGGAAAGCGTCTTGCGCGGCTCAGAGGCATCCCGCAGGACAAACGGACGACCAGATATGTAAACTGATTGCGGCGAGTCGGTCACATAAAATACTTCTGTGCATTATAGTCATGCAGCCTCACCAATCGGCTCTTCCCGCGTGGAGAACCAGACAACGTGGGAAGGGTCGCGTGTACCAGGGCGGCATCTGAGTGCAGATAGGATCGCACGAAGCCCCTGCGTGCGAGGTTGGGCGACACCGAATACATTGAGATTGCTTTGACGAGCTGCTCTAAAGTTTGGAGCACCATGGATGTTCAGATCCAAATCCAGGGCACGTCCTGGTAAGGGCCGCAGGTGAGTGCTGATGCTGGGATCTTACCTAACTATCACGAACCAGAGGGATAATAGTCCGTTTTCAGGATAAACCCCCTCGATAACACACTCCCCGACCGCGTCTTCACAACGGATGGCTCTGCGCGTTTAAGGTTTACCATGAGGTCGACAGGTTGAACCCCATCCGTTCTAAGAGGGGTGAGAGAACCCTCGCCAACACGTGTAGTGTCTACATTATTGACTAGAGGAGATGAAGGTCCGACAGACTTGTCGGGATGAGCAAGCGGAGTAGACTTTGAACGCGCCTGAACAGAGGCGCGCCGCCGCTGCAGAGCTTGCTGCAGTGCGTCCTCCATCGTGTACACCAAACGCTGTGACGGATGTAGATGCGATCTAGATGGTAACAAGGTCCCGGAAGACAAGGGGCAAATTCGTTGCGTTGTCAGATAGGGCTGCAATGTTGGCGGTCTTGAAAACGTCGCCGCTACTAGTCACGATACTAGTTAGTAGTAGAAGTTGGCAGAGATGTGTAATCATCCAATCAGTCACGTGCCCACTGCCCAGTCTGGGCGTGAAGTTGAAACATTGAAACGTTCAAGATGTCCGGTTCGGCCCCTGCCACCAATTGCCGGCGAACTGGTTGTATGTGGCAGGCGCCATATCTGTCATCTCTTGGCTGCCAATGGCATTCAAAGTTGGCACGCGTCAGTGCTTTCGTCGGGCTTATCGAGCCCCACAGCCTCCTCCTCGAGTCATTGTAGTCTGGTGACTCGGCCCGGGACCAGCCCGTCTACGTCGATAGGGTTTGCCTCTCAACACGGCAACCTCATAGACGGGCTGGTCACCAGACTAGAGTCATCGGCCCGGTAGTACCTTAGGAACGTTTATCCTCAACTTTCAAGCTTACGTCATACCAGATTCTTACCATCATGACTTGATCATCATGACGCAAAATATTGGCCTTCGGGGGCCATGATCTCGATCTTCCCCGGCAAGTTAATTCGTCTGTCCCCCATAATTATCGGATCAACTTAAAAAAAACTTCCCCGCCGTAAGCGGCCGCCCCATCTGGCTGGAACCATCCTGTCTACGGAGGACAACATCTCCGATCTTACAGCTTTATACAGCCATTCTATCCATGGTGGAAAAAACCTGGTTCAATATTCCACTTTATTATATCTCCATGTGTTTTTTGCGCCCAGGTTGGACTGACATACCCTTTTTAGTCAAAGTGACATAGCTTCTGAGCAGGGATCCTGTACCTCTTTCATCTCCATGAAGTGAATGGATTGATTTAATGCCGAGCCTTCCCAAGAATGGGTCTTTAAACTCGTGTGGATGCGTGCCGTCGCGTTATAAGAGCGATCGCTTCAGATGTACGACAGACAAAAAATGTCAGTGATATCTCCTTCTACACTTTTCTCGATCGCCTCTCTGTCCGCGATCGCCCTATTTGCTGGATATGCAAGGCGCAAATCTATTCGCCTGCTAAACTTTCCCCCAGGTCCCAAGGGATTACCATTCCTCGGCAACATACTCGAGATAAATGCCGCTGAGCCATGGCTTACCTTCACTCGATGGGCATCGTCATATGGTCCGTTTCCGTGTCATGGTTATAATGAAATGACATGACCATACTCTTTCCATGTCTAGGTGACTTGGTGTACTGCACTTTTTTTGGGCGACAGATTCTCGTCATTCAGACCGTGGATGTTGCCAAAGCACTCCTTGAGCAACGGTCGAGCGTTTACTCCGATCGGCCCCCAGTTAAGGTCAAAAAAGAGTACGCCCACTGCCTTGGGTCATCGATAATCTAACCCACCAGCTTGCTTAGTGTCGGCTCGGAGTTTAACAGCGCACTTCTCCAGTATGGAGATCAATGGAGACTCCATCGAAGATTGTTCCACCAGACTTTTCGCGCCGATTCTGCGCGGGATTATCTCCCGACTCAGTTGCGAAAAGTCCGTCAATTACTAGTCGGAATTCATAATTCGCCTAGTTGTTATCAACGGCAAATTGAACTGTGAGCTTCTTCATATCGAGTCATCAACCTACACTATCGGAGATACTGAGAAGCGTCGATATTGCACAGCTACGCTTCCGCAGTTATCATGTCGGTCGTTTACGACTATGAAACTCTTCCGAACGATGATCCACTTGTATTGGCGGCTGAAAGGGCAATCGAGGTATTTGTCAAAGTGGCAGGACCTTCGACCGCTGCAATATTAGAGGCCTTCCCTTTCTGTTAGCTTCGATTATCTTGACCTGCGTTAGTCCTGCTGACAGTGATTCACAGTGCTCAAACTTCCCGTTTGGTTCCCCGGTGCCACTTTGAGACGCATGGCCATGCAAGCAAAAAGTAATTTGCACGAGATGATGGATGTGCCATTCCGTTATGCTCGTGACCGAGTGGTGAAGCATTTGTTCCCTCCTATTATTCCATTCAGTTACCTGATACGTCCACTCCCACTGGTCAGATGTCCTGTGTCTCCGGGCCATGCATGGTATCCGAGTCCCTCAAGCGCTTCCCGGAGTCCAATTCCGAAAACTTCGAACTCGCGCTCAAGTCTTCTTCTGCAACCGCTTTCATGGGTCAGTCGTACATTCTATATTTGTTTACCACCTCAACTCACGCGGGTTATGGATAGCTGGTGTTGAAACAGTATGTAATTTACGACCTCTTCTTGCTGTCCTGCAACTTCTGAGTCGACTGAGCAGACAGCATCCACTTTGGTCATCTTTGTCTTAGCAATGATGCTGTATCCGGAAGTCCAAGAGCGTGCTTGGAAAGAAATCGACGCGGTCGTCGGAACGGATAGACTCCCGAATTTCGAAGACAGGTCGTCTTTGCCTTACATTGAAGCAGTTCTGCGCGAGACATTGAGATGGCATCCTGTGTTCCCGTTGGGTAAGCAAGCAAGCGAAGAGTGTATGGATCACCACTGAACGGTTTATCGAAAGGTCTGCCGCATTACACAAGTAAGAACGATGTTTATGAAGGGCATCACATTCCCGAAGGTGAAAATATCCTACTTCTTCCCTGTATATTCTAACAACCCGTCCAGGATGTGTGGTCTTGGCTAATCTCTGGTACGTCTGCGGGCCGTCATACCGCGTAACGTCGCTCATCTATTATGAAGGGCAATGTCAAGGGATGAGGCCAAATACCCAAACCCGACTGAATTCATACCCGAGAGGTTTTTCAATGAGGAAGGCCAGCTCAATGACGATTCTATGTCGCTTGCATTTGGTTTCGGACGCAGAGTTTGGTGAGATACTTTCATCATGCCATCATATTTACATAATATCATATTTGACTCAGCGTCGGCAAACACTTCGCGGACGCTTCGGTGTGGATTGCGGTCGTTCATCTACTCTTCATGTTCAAGTTCATGAAACCGGTGGACGAGGATGGCGCTGAGATAGAACCAACCCCCAGATGGTCAACTGGGCTTATCTCGTGAGTACATCACGCAATCAAAGAAATTCGAATGATTATAACTGTCCCTAGGCACCCTCTCGGGCTCAAATGTCGTGTTGTCTCCCGGTTCCGTGGGATGGATGCAGACAAGCTTGCAGAGATGATAAAGATGGATTAAACCTGGGGCAGATGCTTACTCTTAAACGGATACCCGGAGATAGTACCATCAATAATTTCGCGTTTTCTATCATGCGTATATATTCTAGAGTTCTGGAGACGTTTCCCTTTTTCTGTAACCTCACTAATATTAATATAGATTGAGATTCTTCTCTAACATATTTTCAAATATCTTCCGAGAGCATAGTAGGTCTTTAGTGAATACTCTATTACCCTCGCACTACCAACCAGAAGCTTGGTGCGGTAACAAATTCCATTCCCGCGTATGCGTGTGCACGTTGGCCGCAAACGAACTTGAGGCTGAGGTCGGTTCGGTACGCTATTGTTGTGATTAAAGTTATCTCGACATCATATCTTGAAGTTCCCCAACGGTTGACAACAAACACCGAGCAAGATTCGCGATTGATGATCGTGGCCCGCCTCGGTACCCACAAACGTACGTACTCGATCGTCAATTCCTGCCCACAGCATCCCCAATGCGGTACCACTGTGCGACTGCTGTTCCCCTCAACCCAATTCCGTACGAGGCTCAGGCTGCTTCAGTTACGATTGACTCGGAGTCAGACTTGGATGTCCACAAGGTGCCGGCGGACAAGTTAAAGATCAGGAACGTTTCTTTCCCCCTCTCTGAGCACAATGCAACAAGAAAATTCCGCTTGCCAGCTATTCGGGATGACTGCTGTGGACTTTAAATTCACCCAATAGATGAAATTTACCCTTCGAGAGGAAGTCTTACCCTAAATTCTACTCGCGATGCACCGCTTGAACACGTCCCGGGCCTTGGCTCCCCAATAGATAAAATTAACCCTTCGAGAGGACAACTTACCCTAAATTCTACTTGCCGATGCGGCACCGCTTTTACATGTCCCAGGCCGTGGCTCATCCGATCACATCTGTGAACTAAAAATTGGTATAGACATGTCATAACCTCCGAATCGTCGGCTACCAAACGCCATGTCTGAGACCATTACGGCGGCGTATGTACGCGCCGGCTTCCGTAAAAGGTTTTCACGAGAGAAAGATCTACCATCAGCAACATTGGGGTGATGACAAAACCACAGGACCTCTAACTGAAGTTGCTGTAGGTGGGTTGGATGATGGTGGTGTAGATAATGATGACTGGGGTGTAAAATCTGAGGACGACATACTGATAGGAGTCAGCAAACAACGCAAATTACTTACTTATATAGACCTGCGGAATTTCGCTGGCCCTTGGCATCATCCTCGTCCAGTGCAACTACGTATCCAGTAGCATGGACTCGCGGCTTCCATTGATCCCGGATTACATTCCAGCTTTATGCTCCAGTTGCAGGAGTTTCCGGATGGAGGTGCAGTTGCCCTCCACCTATCTACTCAGGGAGAACGCGGGAGATGGCTTACCCAACGGAGAGTAGCAGGCTACGGATCCCGAAGCTGAATTCAATGATGATGTTGATGCGACTCAAGATGATCTGTCAAGTAGCTGACTCTACAAACTCACTAAAGTCGTGAATTTCTCATCAGAACGGAGTAATCCCGTTTGATGACGATCCCAAAGCGGAATGCACCTGGGGTTCCTGTGATATGGACATGAATGCATGATAGACGATAGTGCATTGGAGGAGTGTAGTACGTAATGTATTTGAGCATGATTTGTTCTATTGTCCCTTGTTATAATTTACTCATATTAATATCCATCATGTGACCCAGCACAATTGCGTTTGAGATCGCGGCGAGCAACTTTGAGAGTCATTCAATGCAGAATAATAGCAGCAGAATGTGTTGTTCTACATGTACTTTGACAGCCTATGATAGTTTGAACTCCATGGAGACATATACGGCCGTCGAGGAACTTGGCAGCGTCTGATAAGTGTCCCGTACGTAATTGGACATTGAGCTGCGCCGAAGGCTTAAGTAAAGTCCGTTCCCGACTCGGTTCTACCACTCGCTCTGCTGTGCGGTCTCTTGAACACTACCACCGACAAGTTGTCACTCACTAGCACTCATGAGCTCCCCATCCAAGCCCGTTAACATCCGAAGCTCTCTACCTGCCTTCGACTCGGGTTCGCCCACTCCATCTGGCACGCCTGATATCCGAGCTCTTCGCGCTCGGTACTCTGGGACACCCCCGGTCCCCAACATCCCAGCTCGATATACTCCTTCGGTTGACTCACCCTCGAATCGCGGGTCCCCAAGTGTGAATCTCACCTCGAACGAGCTTTTCACTAAGCTTCACCGTTCATCCTCTGGCACAATTAGCGCAAAGCAACCAACAAGCTCCGCGAATGCTGATACTGGCGTAGTAGTTCTGGACGACCTTCCAGCCGAGGACAAAGCTAGAGTGCTTGGACGCCACTTACTTTTTCACGGAGAACGCTCCTCTGCTCGTGCAGATTCGAACTCTTTGGATAGCTCTGATCAAGATTTACCCGACATTGATGATCCGTCTGCGGGGTCGTCAACAAGGCGAGCTGAGCGAGAGGCATCCGAGTCGTTTCCTATACCCTATCATGCTCCGGGTGCAGATGTTACGTGGGTTCATCTTCATCGTCACAAGTTCCGTCCGTGATTTAATGTGTGGCGCTTTCAGCCACGACATATACAAGTGGCATGCAGACCAGAGACGACACGTTGGTCGTCCACGCGCTTTGTCCTTTGCAGGTTCTGTTGCCCAACCAAACCCTGCATTTGAGCATATCCATGAACCCGGCGGTTTCCGTAGAAATTATGTTCTGCTGCAAGCCAACGAGCAGGGCAACGGTGAAAGGCGAGCAACGAACAACTTTATCGACTTCCTTTACATCTATGGTCAATTCGTGAGTAGATTCCTTACTCGTCTTAAATAGTCAGTTGTGACATTGGCATTAGGCAGGAGAGGACCTCGAAGAGGATGAAGACACAGCGGAAGATGAAGAATCTAATGAACCATCTGTCCCTTCTTCGGCACATACTGCCGGCGAAACTCAGCCATTGTTGAGGTCGACTAAACGGTCACATTCTCGGTCCAGGCGACGGGCTGCGTCTGTCAGTGCTCACGGCGACGCATCTATGACACAGGCGGTACTCATGGTGAGCACTTTGTCAGCTCCCTATGCATCGTTCCCACGCCCATCTCCTGCCAGTTATTGAAATCGTTTGTGGGGACCGGCGTGTTATTCCTCGGGAAAGCGTAAGTTGCTATCGATTCCATGGTTCTGTTGGTGACCCTGACAAACTGGTCAGATTTGCCAATGGAGGGCTTGTCTTTTCCACCATCACTATCATGGTCGTTGCTTTGGTTTCCCTGTATTCGTTTTTGCTATTGGTTCAGGCGAAATTCGTTGTTTCTGGCTCTTATGGAGGTAGGTGACCCGTATTTTCAAATCAGCATACTACTTACAAAATTCAGACATCGGGGGTGCATTGTATGGACCACTGATGCGATATGCAATCCTCTCTTCTATTGCTGTATCTCAACTTGGATTTGTTTCGGCATACACCATCTTTGTTGCGGAAAA